>JANJGN010004303.1:0-2500 GCA_026770705.1 Isurus oxyrinchus | reverse complement strand
TTAATGATTTCTCAGGGCCACTGTCCCATTGGTTAGCCATTTCTCCAGAGGCTTACCGAGGCCAACCTGCGATATCTCGCGGACCCGGAGGCCCCGTTGCACGTCCTGCACATTCAGTCCGAGGTGCATTGGTTACCCATTTCTCCAGAAGCTTACCGAAGGCACACCGTCACACCTCGCGGGCCCCGAGGCCACTTTCCCCGGTGCGCAAATTCAATCCGAGGTGCATTGCCCTTAGCCGCCTTCTCCGGCCGGCTTCGGGTGCGTTTCCGGGGCTCCGACCGGGGCAAATCCGGTCCCCGGGGCCAGTGGGAGCCGTCCCCGGGCACGCCCGGGCTTCCGGTCGCCGCTTTCCGTGACCGACCGAAAGACGGTAAAAAATGCCGAAAATGGACAAAAATGGCCGACGGCGGGGCCTCCTGGTCGGTTAGGCGGCAGCCTGGATCGGTCCCTGCGGACCTGGAGGCTCGAGACGGCACTCGGAGCTGTCGACCGATTCTCGACTTGCCACCTCCTACCATTCTGCAGATACCCCGCCAACCCCCCCAGCCAGCAAATGCAGCCGAGATGTC
The DNA here is from genome assembly GCA_026770705.1 of Isurus oxyrinchus. Taxonomy (NCBI): domain Eukaryota; kingdom Metazoa; phylum Chordata; class Chondrichthyes; order Lamniformes; family Lamnidae; genus Isurus; species Isurus oxyrinchus. The sequence continues at coordinate 1,928 of JANJGN010004303.1, read as the reverse complement.
GGTCGGTAGTCCAGCCGCCGAGGAGGCCTCGAAAGCCCGCGACACCTCCTTTCGCCGTTTCCCCATCGGGAGAACCGAGGGGAAATCATTATCTAGCTCCGGCAGCCCCCCTCCAACAATTGCAACCCGCCCCGTGGCCGGGCCGATTCGCCCCGCCTAGCGGGAATGCCTCCACCGGGGGCCCGGCAGAAGCTTCGGATCCGACCTCCTGGACTTCCGTCTTGGCACGGATTTCCCTCACACGGGCCCAGGGGCCACTTCCCCCGGCCTTCGGACGCAGCCGGAGGTGCATCGGGCCGAAGCCGCCTTCCCGGCCGGCTTCCGGAGGTTTCCGGGGCAAACTCCGGTCCTCCCGGCGAGGGGGAGCCTTCCCCGTGCACGCCCGGGTGTCAGGCCGCCGCTTTTCTTGACCGGCCGAAAGAGGCGAAAAATGCCGAAAATGACCAAAAATGGCCGACGGCGGGGCCTCCCGGTCGGTTTGGCGGCAGCCTGGGTCGGTCCCTGCAGACCTGGAGGCTCGAGAAGGCACTTGGCGAAGTCGACCCATTCTCGATTTGCCACCTCCTCCTATTCTGCAGATAGCCCGCCAACCTCCACAGCCAGCAAATGCAACCGTCATTCAGGCCGACGACCCTCCGGTAGTCATACCGAGGAAGAGGCACCGAAGCCCCGCCAGGCCTTCCGGATTGCACCCGCTCCCCGACCGGTTCTTTTTCAAAAAAGGGCCCAGGAGCCCGGATTATTTTAGGACGCGCTCGGGACCGCCCTGAGGGACACCGAACACCCAACCTTTCCCCGGGTCGACCCTCCCCGCCTCGGCCACCGGGGGGGGTCGAACCCGATCACCGGTTAATGATTTCCCCCTGCTCGGACTCGGCTGTTTCTCAACCGCGCTTGCCCGGCTCGGCCCCCAGCCCCGGCCCCTCACGTGGGGGCCCTGAATACGCCCCCCGGCAGCCATCTTGGCCCGCCGGCCCGGTATTTTAGGCCGTTTCGACCCTTCCCTGCCCGCTGGCTGACTGGTTCACCATGTCCCCATTCTGCGCTTAGACTTTTCAGCTGCTCGGGATGCCGGCTGATGACGGCTCCCGTACGACCGGGCGGGCGGCTCCAACTACCGGCCGGCTGCCCGGCCTGCTAACCCGTTAAGCATTTCCCCGTCCTGCACACATTCCCTGGACCTGCTGGTGTGTTCTGCAGCTAACTGCACCCCTACGACCGGGCGGGAGGCTATGATTACTGGTCGGCTGCCCTGCCAGGTAACCGCTTAACCGATTCCCCGTTTGGTACTGAGTCCCTGGACCTGCTGGTGTGTTCCGCAGTTAACTGCACACCTATGACCGGGCGGGAGGCTATAATTACCGGCCGGCAGCCTTGCCTGCTAACCGGCTGCCCGTGTCCCCATTCGGTACTTAGTCCGTGGACCTGCTGGTGTGTTCTGCAGCTAACTGCACCCCTATGACCGGGCGGGAGGCTGTAAATACCGGCCGGCAGCCCAGCCTGCTAACCGGCTGCCCGTGTCCCCATTCTGTCCTTAGTCCTTGGACCTGCTGGTGTGTTCTGCAGCTAACTGCACCCCTATGGCAGGCCGGCATCCCTGCCTGCTGACCGGCTGCCCGTGTCCTCATTCTGTACTTAGTCCTTGGACCTGCTGGTGTGTTCTGCAGCTAACTGCACCCCTATGACCGGGCGGGAGGCTGTAATTACCGGCCGGCAGCCCTGCCTGCTGACCGGCTGCCCGTGTCCTCATTCTGTACTTAGTCCTTGGACCTGCTGGTGTGTTCTGCAGCTGACTGCGCCTCTATTACCCGGCGGGAGGCTATAATTACCGGTCGGCTGCCTTGTCTGCTAACTGGTTCACAGGTTCCCCTGTGCTGTACATATCCCGTGGACCAGCGGCTGTGTTCTGCAGCTCAGCGCACCTTTAC
>JANJGN010004302.1:0-34624 GCA_026770705.1 Isurus oxyrinchus | reverse complement strand
CCTCTGTTTCAGTTTGTTTGCCTCTGTTTAAGTCTGTTTGCCTCTGTTTCACTCTGTTTGCCTCTGTTTGCCTCTGTTTAAGTCTGTTTGCCTCTGTTTAAGTCTCTCTGCCTCTGTTTAAATCTGTTTGCCTCTGTTTAAGTCTGTTTGCCTCTGTTTAAGTCTGTTTTCCTTTGTTTAAGTCTGTTTGCATCTGTTTAAGTCTGTTTGCCTCTGTTAAAATCTGTTTGCCTCTGTTTCAGTCTGTTTGCCTCTGTTTCACTCCGTTACCCTCTGTTTCACTCTGTTTGCCTCTGTTTCACTCTGTTCCCCTCTGTTTTAGTCTGTTTGCCTCTGTTTAAGTCTGTTTGCCTCTGTTTAAGTCTGTTTGCATCTCTGTAATCTGTTTGCCTCTGTTTAAGTCTGTTTGCCTCTGTTTCACTCTGTTTGCCTCTGTTTAAGTCTGTTTGCCTCTGTTTGTGTCTGTTTGCCTCTGTTTCCGTCTGTTTGCCTCTGTTCCACTCTGTTTGTCTCTGTTTCACTCTGTTTGCCTCTGTTTTGCTCTGTTTGCCTCTGTTTAAGTCTGTTTGCCTCTGTTTCACTCTGTTTACCTCTGTTTGCCTCTGTTTGCTTCTGTTTGCCTCTGTTTCACTCCGTTTCCCTCTGTTTCACTCTGTTTGCATCTGGTTCACTCTGTTTGCCTCTGTTTGCCTCTGTTTAAGTCTGTTTGCCTCTGTTTCAGTCTGTTTGCCTCTGTTTAAGTCTGTTTGCCTCTGTTTAAGTCTGTTTGCCTCTTTTTAAGTCAGTTTGCCTCTGTTTCACTCTGTTTGCCTCTGTTTCAGTCTGTTTGCCTCTGTTTCACTCTGTTTGTATCTGTTTCACTCTGTTTGCCTCTGTTTCACTCTGTTTGCCTCTGTTTCATTCTGTTTGACTCTGTTTCTCTCTGTTTGCCTCTGTTTCACTCTGTGTGCCTCTGTTTCAGTCTGTTTGCCTCTGTTTCACTCTGTTTGCCTCTGCTTGGCTCTGTTTGCTTCTGTTTGGCTCTGTTTGCCTCTGTTTGCGTCTTTTTAAGTCTGTTTGCCTCTGTTTAATTCTGTTTGCCTCTGTTTAAGTCAGTTTCCCTCTGTTTCATTCTGTTTGCCTCTGTTTAAGTCTGTTTGCCTCTGTTTCAGTTTGTTTGCCTCTGTTTAAGTCTGTTTGCCTCTGTTTCACTCTGTTTGCCTCTGTTTGCCTCTGTTTGCCTCTGTTTAAGTCTGTTTGCCTCTGTTTAAGTCTCTCTGCCTCTGTTTAAGTCTGTTTGCCTCTGTTTAAGTCTGTTTGCCTCTGTTTAAGTCTGTTTGCCTTTGTTTAAGTCTGTTTGCCTCTGTTTAAGTCTGTTTGCCTCTGTTAAATTCTGTTTGCCTCTGTTAAATTCTGTTTGCCTCTGTTTTCGTCTGTTTGCCTCTGTTTCACTCTTTTTGTCTCTGTTTCACTCTGTTTGCCTCTATTTCACTCTGTTTGCCTCTGTTTCACTCTGTTTACCTCTGTTTCTCTCTGTTTGCCTCTGTTTCACTCTGTTTGCCTCTGTTTCACTCTGTTTGCCTCTGTTCGCCTCTTTTTGCTTCTGTTTGCCTCTGTTTCAGTCTGTTTGCCTCTGTTTCACTCCGTTACCATCTGTTTCACTGTATTTGCCTCTGTTTCACTCTGTTTGCCTCTGTTTAAGTCTGTTTGCCTCTGTTTAAGTCTGTTTGCCTCTGTTTAACTCTGTTTGCATCTCCGTTAGTCTGTTTGCCTCTGTTTAAGTCTGTTTGCCTCTGTTTCACTCTGTTTGCCTCTGTTTAAGTCTGTTTGCCTCTGTTTCAGTCTGTTTGCCTCTGTTTCACTCTGATTGTCTCTGTTTCACTCTGTTTGCCACTGTTTCACTCTGTTTGCCTCTGTTTCACACTGTTAGCCTCTGTTTCTCTCTGTTTGCCTCTGTTTCACTCTGTTTGCCTCTGTTTCCGTCTGTTTGCCTCTGTTTCACTCTGTTTGCCTCTGTTTGCCTCTCTTTGCTTCTGTTTGCCTCTGTTTCACTCTGTTTGCCTCTGTTTCACTCCGTTTCCCTCTGTTTCACTCTGTTTGCCTCTGTTTAAGGTCTGTTTGCCTCTCTGTATGTCTGTTTGCCTCTGTTTAAGTCTGTTTGCCTCCGTTTCACTCTGTTTGCCGCTGTTTGAGTCTGTTTGCCTCTGTTTCAGTCTGTTGGCCTCTGTTTGAGTCTGTTTGCCTCTGTTTCAGTCTGTTTGCCTCTGTTTCACTCTGTTTGTCTCTGTTTCACTCTGTTTGCCTCTGTTTGCCTCTGTTTCGCTCTGTCTGCCGCGGTTTAAATCTGTTTGCCTCTGTTTCACTCCGTTTCCCTCTGTTTGCCTCTGTTTGCCTCTGTTTCACTCCGTTTCCCTCTGTTTCACTCTGTTTGCCTCTGTTTCACTCTGTTTGCCTCTGTTTGCCTCTGTTTAAGTCTGTTTCCCTCTGTTTCAGTCTGTTTGCCTCTTTTTAAGTCAGTTTGCCTCTGTTTCACTCTGTTTGCCTCTGTTTCAGTCTGTTTGCCTCTGTTTCACTCTGTTTGTATCTGTTTCACTCTGTTTGCCTCTGTTTCACTCTGTTTGCCTCTGTTTCATTCTGTTTGACTCTGTTTCTCTCTGTTTGCCTCTGTTTCACTCTGTGTGCCTCTGTTTCAGTCTGTTTGCCTCTGTTTCACTCTGTTTGCCTCTGCTTGGCTCTGTTTGCTTCTGTTTGCCTCTGTTTGCCTCTGTTTGCGTCTTTTTAAGTCTGTTTGCCTCTGTTTAAGTCTGTTTGCCTCTGTTTAAGTCAGTTTCCCTCTGTTTCATTCTGTTTGCCTCTGTTTAAGTCTGTTTGCCTCTGTTTCAGTTTGTTTGCCTCTGTTTAAGTCTGTTTGCCTCTGTTTCACTCTGTTTGCCTCTGTTTGCCTCTGTTTAAGTCTGTTTGCCTCTGCTTAAGTCTCTCTGCCTCTGTTTAAGTCTGTTTGCCTCTGTTTAAGTCTGTTTGCCTCTGTTTAAGTCTGTTTGCCTTTGTTTAAGTCTGTTTGCCTCTGTTTAAGTCTGTTTGCCTCTGTTAAATTCTGTTTGCCTCTGTTTTCGTCTGTTTGCCTCTGTTTCACTCTTTTTGTCTCTGTTTCACTCTGTTTGCCTCTATTTCACTCTGTTTGCCTCTGTTTCACTCTGTTTACCTCTGTTTCTCTCTGTTTGCCTCTGTTTCACTCTGTTTGCCTCTGTTTCACTCTGTTTGCCTCTGTTCGCCTCTTTTTGCTTCTGTTTGCCTCTGTTTCAGTCTGTTTGCCTCTGTTTCACTCCGTTACCATCTGTTTCACTCTATTTGCCTCTGTTTCACTCTGTTTGCCTCTGTTTAAGTCTGTTTGCCTCTGTTTAAGTCTGTTTGCCTCTGTTTAACTCTGTTTGCATCTCCGTTAGTCTGTTTGCCTCTGTTTAAGTCTGTTTGCCTCTGTTTCACTCTGTTTGCCTCTGTTTAAGTCTGTTTGCCTCTGTTTCAGTCTGTTTGCCTCTGTTTCACTCTGTTTGTCTCTGTTTCACTCTGTTTGCCACTGTTTCACTCTGTTTGCCTCTGTTTCACACTGTTAGGCTCTGTTTCTCTCTGTTTGCCTCTGTTTCACTCTGTTTGCCTCTGTTTCCGTCTGTTTGCCTCTGTTTCACTCTGTTTGCCTCTGTTTGCCTCTCTTTGCTTCTGTTTGCCTCTGTTTCACTCTGTTTGCCTCTGTTTCACTCCGTTTCCCTCTGTTTCACTCTGTTTGCCTCTGTTTAAGTCTGTTTGCCTCTCTGTAAGTCTGTTTGCCTCTGTTTAAGTCTGTTTGCCTCCGTTTCACTCTGTTTGCCTCTGTTTTAGTCTGTTTGCCTCTGTTTCAGTCTGTTGGCCTCTGTTTGAGTCTGTTTGCCTCTGTTTCAGTCTGTTTGCCTCTGTTTCACTCTGTTTGTCTCTGTTTCACTCTGTTTGCCTCTGTTTGCCTCTGTTTCACTCTGTCTGCCGCGGTTTAAATCTGTTTGCCTCTGTTTCACTCTGTTTGCCTCTGTTTGCCTCTGTTTGCCTCTGTTTCACTCCGTTTCCCTCTGTTTCACTCTGTTTGCCTCTGTTTCACTCTGTTTGCCTCTGTTTGCCTCTGTTTAAGTCTGTTTCCCTCTGTTTCAGTCTGTTTGCCTCTGTTTCAGTCTGTTTGCCTCTGTTTCACTCTGTTTGTCTCTGTTTCACTCTGTTTGCATCTGTTTCACTCTGTTTGCCTCTGTTTCAGTCTGTTTGCCTCTGTTTCACTCTGCCTCGTTTTAGGTCTGTTTGCCTCTGTTAATGTCTTTTCTCTTCTGTTTAAGTCTGATAGCCTCTGTTTAAGTCTGTTTGCCTCTCTGTAAGTCTGTTTGCCTTTGTTTAAGTCTGTTTGCCTCCGTTTCACTCTGTTTGCCTCTGTTTGAGTCTGTTTGCCTCTGTTTCATTCTGTTTGCCTCTGTTTGAGTCTGTTTGCCTCTGTTTCAGTCTGTTTGCCTCTGCTTCACTCTGTTTGTCTCTGTTTCACTCTGTTTGCCTCTGTTTCGCTCTGTTTGCCGCGGTTCAAATCTGTTTGCCTCTGTTTCACTCTGTTTGCCTCTGTTTGCCTCTGTTTGCCTCTGTTTCACTCCGTTTTCCTCTGTTTCACTGTTTTCCTCTGTTTCACTCTGTTTGCCTCTGTTTGCATCTGTTTAAGTCTGTTTCCCTCTGTTTCAGTCTGTTTGCCTCTGTTTAAGTCTGTTTGCCTCTGTTTAAGTCTGTCTGCCTCTTTCTAAGTCTGTTTGCCTCTGTTTCACTCTGTTTGCCTCTGTTTAAATCTGTTTGCCTCTGTTTCAGTCTGTTTGCCTCTGTTTCACTCTGTTTACCTCTGGTTCAACCTGTTGCCTCTGTTTCACTCTGTTTGCCTCTGTTTAAGTCTGTTTGCCTCTGTTTGCCTCTGTTTGCCTCTGTTTGCCTCTGCTTAAGTCTGTTTGCCTCTGTTTAAGTCTGTTTGCCTCGTTTTCACTCTCTTTGCCTCTGTTTCACTCCGTTTGCCTCTGTTTGCATCTGTTTGCCTCTGTTTCACTCTGTTTGCCTCTGTTTAAGTCTGTTTGCCTCTATTTGCTTCTGTTTGCCTCTATTTGCCTCTGTTTGCCTCTACTTAAGTCTGTTTGCCTCTGTTTAAGTCTGTTTGCCTCTGTTTCACTCTGTTTGCCTCTGTTTCAATCTGTTTGCCTCTGTTTCGCTCTTTTTGCCTCTGTTTGTATCTGTTTAAGTCTGTTTGCCTCTGTTTGAGTCTGTGTGCCTCTGTTTCAGTCTGTTTGCCTTTGTTTCACTCTGTTTGCATCTGTTTCACTCTGTTTGCCTCTGTTTAAGTCTGCTTTCCTCTGTTTCTCATTGTTTGCCTCTGTTTCAGTCTGTTTGCATCTGTTTTAGTCTGTTTGCTTCTGTTTCAATATGTTTGCCTCTGTTTGCCTCTGTTTGCCTCTGTTTAAGTTTGTTTGCCTCTGTTTAAGTCTCTCTGCCTCTGTTTAAGTCTTTTTGCCTCTGTCTAAGTCTGTTTGCCTCTGTTTAAGTCTGCTTGCGTTTGTTTAAGTCTGTTTGCCTCTGTTTCAGTCTGTTTGCCTCTGTTTCACTCTGCCTCGTTTTAAGTCTGTTTGCCTCTGTTTGCCTCTGTTTGCCTCTGTTAATGTCTTTTCGCCTCTGTTTAAGTCTGTTTGCCTCTGTTTAAGTCTGTTTGCCTCTGTTTCACTCTGTTTGTCTCTGTTTCACTCTGTTTGCCTCTGTTTCACTCTGTTTGCCTCTGTTTCACTCTGGTTGCCTCTGTTTCACTCTGCCTCGTTTTAAGTCTGTTTGCCTCTGTTTGCCTCTGTTTGCCTCTGTTTGCCTCTGTTAATGTCTTTTCGCCTCTGTTTAAGTCTGTTTGCCTCTCTGTAAGTCTGTTTGCCTCTGTTTAAGTCTGTTTGCCTCCGTTTCACTCTGTTTGCCTCTGTTTGTGTCTGTTTGCCTCTGTTTCAGTCTGTTTGCCTCTGTTTGAGTCTGTTTGCCTCTGTTTCAGTCTGTTTGCCTCTGTTTCACTCTGTTTGTCTCTGTTTCACTCTGTTTGCCTCTGTTTGCCTCTGTTTCGCTCTGTTTGCCGCGGTTCAAATCTGTTTGCCTCTGTTTGCCTCTGTTTCACTCTGTTTGCCTCTGTTTAAGTCTGTTTGCCTCTATTTGCTTCTGTTTGCCTCTGTTTGCCTCTGTTTGCCTCTGCTTAAGTCTGTTTGCCTCTGTTAAAGTCTGTTTGCCTCTGTTTCATTCTGTTTGCCTCTGTTTCAATCTGTTTCCCTCTGTTTCGCTCTTTTTGCCTCTGTTTGTATCTGTTTAAGTCTGTTTGCCTCTGTTTGAGTCTGTTTGCCTCTGTTTCAGTCTGTTTGCCTCTGTTTCACTCTGTTTGCCTTTGTTTCACTCTGTTTGCATCTGTTTCACTCTGTTTGCCTCTGTTTAAGTCTGCTTTCCTCTGTTTCTCATTGTTTGCCTCTGTTTCAGTCTGTTTGCATCTGTTTTAGTCTGTTTGCTTCTGTTTCAATCTGTTTGCCTCTGTTTGCCTCTGTTTGCCTCTGTTTAAGTTTGTTTGCCTCTGTTTAAGTCTCTCTGCCTCTGTTTAAGTCTTTTTGCCTCTGTCTAAGTCTGTTTGCCTCTGTTTAAGTCTGCTTGCGTTTGGTTAAGTCTGTTTGCCTCTGTTTCAGTCTGTTTGCCTCTGTTTCACTCTGCCTCGTTTTAAGTCTGTTTGCCTCTGTTTGCCTCTGTTAATGTCTTTTCGCCTCTGTTTAAGTCTGTTAGCCTCTGTTTAAGTCTGTTTGCCTCTGTTTCACTCTGTTTGCCTCTGTTTCACTCTGTTTGCCTCTGTTTCGCTCTTTTTGCCTCTGTTTGTCTCTGTTTAAGTCTGTATGCCTCTGTTTGAGTCTGTTTGCCTGTGTTTCAGTCTGTTTGCCTCTGTTTCACTCTGTTTGCCTCTGTTTCACTCTGTTTGCCTCTGTTTAAGTCTGTTTGCCTCTGTTTAAGTCTGTTTGCCTCTGTTTCACTCTGTTTGCCTTTGTTTCACTCTGTTTGCCTCTGTTTAATCCTGTCTGCCTCTGTTTTGCCTCTGTTTGCCTCTGTTTGCCTCTGTTTAAGTCTGTTTGCCTCTGTTTAAGTCTGTTTGCCTCTGTTTCACTCTGTTTGCCTCTGTTTCTCTGTGTTTGCCTCTGTTTCACTCTGTTTGCTACTGTTTCACTCTGTTTGCCTCTGTTTGCCTCTGTTTGCTTCTGTTTCACTCTGTTTGCCTTTGTTTCACTCTGTTTGCCTCTGTTTCACTCTGTTTGCCTCTGTTTCACTCTGTTTGCCTCTGTTTCACTCTGTTTGCCTCTGTTTAAGTCTGTTTGCCTCTGTTTCACTCTGTTTGCCTTTGTTTCACTCTGTTTGCCTCTGTTTAATCCTGTCTGCCTCTGTTTGCCTCTGTTTGCCTCTGTTTGCCTCTGTTTAAGTCTGTTTGCCTCTGTTTAAGTCTGTTTGCCTCTGTTTCACTCTGTTTGCCTCTGTTTCTCTGTGTTTGCCTCTGTTTCACTCTGTTTGCTACTGTTTCACTCTGTTTGCCTCTGTTTGCCTCTGTTTGCTTCTGTTTGCCTTTGTTTCACTCTGTTTGCCTCTGTTTCACTCCGTTTCCCTCTGTTTCACTCTGTTTGCCTCTGTTTCACTCTGTTTGCCTCTGTTTAAGTCTGTTTGCCTCTATGTAAATCTGTATGCCTCTGTTTCAGTCTGTTTCACACTGTTTGCCTCTGTTTGCCTCTGTTTGCCTCTGTTTAAGTCAGTTTGCCTCTGTTTCATTCTGTTTGCCTCTGTTTCAGTTTGTTTGCCTCTGTTTAAGTCTGTTTGCCTCTGTTTCACTCTGTTTGCCTCTGTTTGCCTCTGTTTAAGTCTGTTTGCCTCTGTTTAAGTCTCTCTGCCTCTGTTTAAATCTGTTTGCCTCTGTTTAAGTCTGTTTGCCTCTGTTTATGTCTGTTTTCCGTTGTTTAAGTCTGTTTGCATCTGTTTAAGTCTGTTTGCCTCTGTTAAAATCTGTTTGCCTCTGTTTCAGTCTGTTTGCCTCTGTTTCATTCTGTTTGACTCTGTTTCTCTCTGTTTGCCTCTGTTTCACTCTGTGTGCCTCTGTTTCAGTCTGTTTGCCTCTGTTTCACTCTGTTTGCCTCTGCTTGGCTCTGTTTGCTTCTGTTTGCCTCTGTTTGCCTCTGTTTGCGTCTTTTTAAGTCTGTTTGCCTCTGTTTAAGTCTGTTTGCCTCTGTTTAAGTCAGTTTCCCTCTGTTTCATTCTGTTTGCCTCTGTTTAAGTCTGTTTGCCTCTGTTTCAGTTTGTTTGCCTCTGTTTAAGTCTGTTTGCCCTCTGTTTCACTCTGTTTGCCTCTGTTTGCCTCTGTTTAAGTCTGTTTGCCTCTGCTTAAGTCTCTCTGCCTCTGTTTAAGTCTGTTTGCCTCTGTTTAAGTCTGTTTGCCTCTGTTTAAGTCTGTTTGCCTTTGTTTAAGTCTGTTTGCCTCTGTTTAAGTCTGTTTGCCTCTGTTAAATTCTGTTTGCCTCTGTTTTCGTCTGTTTGCCTCTGTTTCACTCTTTTTGTCTCTGTTTCACTCTGTTTGCCTCTATTTCACTCTGTTTGCCTCTGTTTCACTCTGTTTACCTCTGTTTCTCTCTGTTTGCCTCTGTTTCACTCTGTTTGCCTCTGTTTCACTCTGTTTGCCTCTGTTCGCCTCTTTTTGCTTCTGTTTGCCTCTGTTTCAGTCTGTTTGCCTCTGTTTCACTCCGTTACCATCTGTTTCACTCTATTTGCCTCTGTTTCACTCTGTTTGCCTCTGTTTAAGTCTGTTTGCCTCTGTTTAAGTCTGTTTGCCTCTGTTTAACTCTGTTTGCATCTCCGTTAGTCTGTTTGCCTCTGTTTAAGTCTGTTTGCCTCTGTTTCACTCTGTTTGCCTCTGTTTAAGTCTGTTTGCCTCTGTTTCAGTCTGTTTGCCTCTGTTTCACTCTGTTTGTCTCTGTTTCACTCTGTTTGCCACTGTTTCACTCTGTTTGCCTCTGTTTCACACTGTTAGGCTCTGTTTCTCTCTGTTTGCCTCTGTTTCACTCTGTTTGCCTCTGTTTCCGTCTGTTTGCCTCTGTTTCACTCTGTTTGCCTCTGTTTGCCTCTCTTTGCTTCTGTTTGCCTCTGTTTCACTCTGTTTGCCTCTGTTTCACTCCGTTTCCCTCTGTTTCACTCTGTTTGCCTCTGTTTAAGTCTGTTTGCCTCTCTGTAAGTCTGTTTGCCTCTGTTTAAGTCTGTTTGCCTCCGTTTCACTCTGTTTGCCTCTGTTTTAGTCTGTTTGCCTCTGTTTCAGTCTGTTGGCCTCTGTTTGAGTCTGTTTGCCTCTGTTTCAGTCTGTTTGCCTCTGTTTCACTCTGTTTGTCTCTGTTTCACTCTGTTTGCCTCTGTTTGCCTCTGTTTCACTCTGTCTGCCGCGGTTTAAATCTGTTTGCCTCTGTTTCACTCTGTTTGCCTCTGTTTGCCTCTGTTTGCCTCTGTTTCACTCCGTTTCCCTCTGTTTCACTCTGTTTGCCTCTGTTTCACTCTGTTTGCCTCTGTTTGCCTCTGTTTAAGTCTGTTTCCCTCTGTTTCAGTCTGTTTGCCTCTGTTTCAGTCTGTTTGCCTCTGTTTCACTCTGTTTGTCTCTGTTTCACTCTGTTTGCATCTGTTTCACTCTGTTTGCCTCTGTTTCAGTCTGTTTGCCTCTGTTTCACTCTGCCTCGTTTTAGGTCTGTTTGCCTCTGTTAATGTCTTTTCTCTTCTGTTTAAGTCTGATAGCCTCTGTTTAAGTCTGTTTGCCTCTCTGTAAGTCTGTTTGCCTTTGTTTAAGTCTGTTTGCCTCCGTTTCACTCTGTTTGCCTCTGTTTGAGTCTGTTTGCCTCTGTTTCATTCTGTTTGCCTCTGTTTGAGTCTGTTTGCCTCTGTTTCAGTCTGTTTGCCTCTGCTTCACTCTGTTTGTCTCTGTTTCACTCTGTTTGCCTCTGTTTCGCTCTGTTTGCCGCGGTTCAAATCTGTTTGCCTCTGTTTCACTCTGTTTGCCTCTGTTTGCCTCTGTTTGCCTCTGTTTCACTCCGTTTTCCTCTGTTTCACTGTTTTCCTCTGTTTCACTCTGTTTGCCTCTGTTTGCATCTGTTTAAGTCTGTTTCCCTCTGTTTCAGTCTGTTTGCCTCTGTTTAAGTCTGTTTGCCTCTGTTTAAGTCTGTCTGCCTCTTTCTAAGTCTGTTTGCCTCTGTTTCACTCTGTTTGCCTCTGTTTAAATCTGTTTGCCTCTGTTTCAGTCTGTTTGCCTCTGTTTCACTCTGTTTACCTCTGGTTCAACCTGTTTGCCTCTGTTTCACTCTGTTTGCCTCTGTTTAAGTCTGTTTGCCTCTGTTTGCCTCTGTTTGCCTCTGTTTGCCTCTGCTTAAGTCTGTTTGCCTCTGTTTTAAGTCTGTTTGCCTCGTTTTCACTCTCTTTGCCTCTGTTTCACTCCGTTTGCCTCTGTTTGCATCTGTTTGCCTCTGTTTCACTCTGTTTGCCTCTGTTTAAGTCTGTTTGCCTCTATTTGCTTCTGTTTGCCTCTATTTGCCTCTGTTTGCCTCTACTTAAGTCTGTTTGCCTCTGTTTAAGTCTGTTTGCCTCTGTTTCACTCTGTTTGCCTCTGTTTCAATCTGTTTGCCTCTGTTTCGCTCTTTTTGCCTCTGTTTGTATCTGTTTAAGTCTGTTTGCCTCTGTTTGAGTCTGTGTGCCTCTGTTTCAGTCTGTTTGCCTTTGTTTCACTCTGTTTGCATCTGTTTCACTCTGTTTGCCTCTGTTTAAGTCTGCTTTCCTCTGTTTCTCATTGTTTGCCTCTGTTTCAGTCTGTTTGCATCTGTTTTAGTCTGTTTGCTTCTGTTTCAATATGTTTGCCTCTGTTTGCCTCTGTTTGCCTCTGTTTAAGTTTGTTTGCCTCTGTTTAAGTCTCTCTGCCTCTGTTTAAGTCTTTTTGCCTCTGTCTAAGTCTGTTTGCCTCTGTTTAAGTCTGCTTGCGTTTGTTTAAGTCTGTTTGCCTCTGTTTCAGTCTGTTTGCCTCTGTTTCACTCTGCCTCGTTTTAAGTCTGTTTGCCTCTGTTTGCCTCTGTTTGCCTCTGTTAATGTCTTTTCGCCTCTGTTTAAGTCTGTTTGCCTCTGTTTAAGTCTGTTTGCCTCTGTTTCACTCTGTTTGTCTCTGTTTCACTCTGTTTGCCTCTGTTTCACTCTGTTTGCCTCTGTTTCACTCTGGTTGCCTCTGTTTCACTCTGCCTCGTTTTAAGTCTGTTTGCCTCTGTTTGCCTCTGTTTGCCTCTGTTTGCCTCTGTTAATGTCTTTTCGCCTCTGTTTAAGTCTGTTTGCCTCTCTGTAAGTCTGTTTGCCTCTGTTTAAGTCTGTTTGCCTCCGTTTCACTCTGTTTGCCTCTGTTTGTGTCTGTTTGCCTCTGTTTCAGTCTGTTTGCCTCTGTTTGAGTCTGTTTGCCTCTGTTTCAGTCTGTTTGCCTCTGTTTCACTCTGTTTGTCTCTGTTTCACTCTGTTTGCCTCTGTTTGCCTCTGTTTCGCTCTGTTTGCCGCGGTTCAAATCTGTTTGCCTCTGTTTGCCTCTGTTTCACTCTGTTTGCCTCTGTTTAAGTCTGTTTGCCTCTATTTGCTTCTGTTTGCCTCTGTTTGCCTCTGTTTGCCTCTGCTTAAGTCTGTTTGCCTCTGTTAAAGTCTGTTTGCCTCTGTTTCATTCTGTTTGCCTCTGTTTCAATCTGTTTCCCTCTGTTTCGCTCTTTTTGCCTCTGTTTGTATCTGTTTAAGTCTGTTTGCCTCTGTTTGAGTCTGTTTGCCTCTGTTTCAGTCTGTTTGCCTCTGTTTCACTCTGTTTGCCTTTGTTTCACTCTGTTTGCATCTGTTTCACTCTGTTTGCCTCTGTTTAAGTCTGCTTTCCTCTGTTTCTCATTGTTTGCCTCTGTTTCAGTCTGTTTGCATCTGTTTTAGTCTGTTTGCTTCTGTTTCAATCTGTTTGCCTCTGTTTGCCTCTGTTTGCCTCTGTTTAAGTTTGTTTGCCTCTGTTTAAGTCTCTCTGCCTCTGTTTAAGTCTTTTTGCCTCTGTCTAAGTCTGTTTGCCTCTGTTTAAGTCTGCTTGCGTTTGGTTAAGTCTGTTTGCCTCTGTTTCAGTCTGTTTGCCTCTGTTTCACTCTGCCTCGTTTTAAGTCTGTTTGCCTCTGTTTGCCTCTGTTAATGTCTTTTCGCCTCTGTTTAAGTCTGTTAGCCTCTGTTTAAGTCTGTTTGCCTCTGTTTCACTCTGTTTGCCTCTGTTTCACTCTGTTTGCCTCTGTTTCGCTCTTTTTGCCTCTGTTTGTCTCTGTTTAAGTCTGTATGCCTCTGTTTGAGTCTGTTTGCCTGTGTTTCAGTCTGTTTGCCTCTGTTTCACTCTGTTTGCCTCTGTTTCACTCTGTTTGCCTCTGTTTAAGTCTGTTTGCCTCTGTTTAAGTCTGTTTGCCTCTGTTTCACTCTGTTTGCCTTTGTTTCACTCTGTTTGCCTCTGTTTAATCCTGTCTGCCTCTGTTTGCCTCTGTTTGCCTCTGTTTGCCTCTGTTTAAGTCTGTTTGCCTCTGTTTAAGTCTGTTTGCCTCTGTTTCACTCTGTTTGCCTCTGTTTCTCTGTGTTTGCCTCTGTTTCACTCTGTTTGCTACTGTTTCACTCTGTTTGCCTCTGTTTGCCTCTGTTTGCTTCTGTTTCACTCTGTTTGCCTTTGTTTCACTCTGTTTGCCTCTGTTTCACTCTGTTTGCCTCTGTTTCACTCTGTTTGCCTCTGTTTCACTCTGTTTGCCTCTGTTTAAGTCTGTTTGCCTCTGTTTCACTCTGTTTGCCTTTGTTTCACTCTGTTTGCCTCTGTTTAATCCTGTCTGCCTCTGTTTGCCTCTGTTTGCCTCTGTTTGCCTCTGTTTAAGTCTGTTTGCCTCTGTTTAAGTCTGTTTGCCTCTGTTTCACTCTGTTTGCCTCTGTTTCTCTGTGTTTGCCTCTGTTTCACTCTGTTTGCTACTGTTTCACTCTGTTTGCCTCTGTTTGCCTCTGTTTGCTTCTGTTTGCCTTTGTTTCACTCTGTTTGCCTCTGTTTCACTCCGTTTCCCTCTGTTTCACTCTGTTTGCCTCTGTTTCACTCTGTTTGCCTCTGTTTAAGTCTGTTTGCCTCTATGTAAATCTGTATGCCTCTGTTTCAGTCTGTTTCACACTGTTTGCCTCTGTTTGCCTCTGTTTGCCTCTGTTTAAGTCAGTTTGCCTCTGTTTCATTCTGTTTGCCTCTGTTTCAGTTTGTTTGCCTCTGTTTAAGTCTGTTTGCCTCTGTTTCACTCTGTTTGCCTCTGTTTGCCTCTGTTTAAGTCTGTTTGCCTCTGTTTAAGTCTCTCTGCCTCTGTTTAAATCTGTTTGCCTCTGTTTAAGTCTGTTTGCCTCTGTTTATGTCTGTTTTCCGTTGTTTAAGTCTGTTTGCATCTGTTTAAGTCTGTTTGCCTCTGTTAAAATCTGTTTGCCTCTGTTTCAGTCTGTTTGCCTCTGTTTCACTCCGTTACCCTCTGTTTCACTCTGTTTGCCTCTGTTTCATTCTGTTTGCCTCTGTTTCAGTTTGTTTGCCTCTGTTTAAGTCTGTTTGCCTCTGTTTCACTCTGTTTGCCTCTGTTTGCCTCTGTTTAAGTCTGTTTGCCTCTGTTTAAGTCTCTCTGCCTCTGTTTAAATCTGTTTGCCTCTGTTTAAGTCTGTTTGCCTCTGTTTAAGTCTGTTTTCCTTTGTTTAAGTCTGTTTGCATCTGTTTAAGTCTGTTTGCCTCTGTTAAAATCTGTTTGCCTCTGTTTCAGTCTGTTTGCCTCTGTTTCACTCCGTTACCCTCTGTTTCACTCTGTTTGCCTCTGTTTCACTCTGTTTCCCTCTGTTTTAGTCTGTTTGCCTCTGTTTCAGTCTGTTTGCCTCTGTTTAAGTCTGTTTGCATCTCTGTAATCTGTTTGCCTCTGTTTAAGTCTGTTTGCCTCTGTTTCACTCTGTTTGCCTCTGTTTAAGTCTGTTTGCCTCTGTTTGTGTCTGTTTGCCTCTGTTTCCGTCTGTTTGCCTCTGTTCCACTCTGTTTGTCTCTGTTTCACTCTGTTTGCCTCTGTTTTGCTCTGTTTGCCTCTGTTTAAGTCTGTTTGCCTCTGTTTCACTCTGTTTACCTCTGTTTGCCTCTGTTTGCTTCTGTTTGCCTCTGTTTCACTCCGTTTCCCTCTGTTTCACTCTGTTTGCATCTGGTTCACCTCTGTTTGCCTCTGTTTGCCTCTGTTTAAGTCTGTTTGCCTCTGTTTCAGTCTGTTTGCCTCTGTTTAAGTCTGTTTGCCTCTGTTTAAGTCTGTTTGCCTCTTTTTAAGTCAGTTTGCCTCTGTTTCACTCTGTTTGCCTCTGTTTCAGTCTGTTTGCCTCTGTTTCACTCTGTTTGTATCTGTTTCACTCTGTTTGCCTCTGTTTCACTCTGTTTGCCTCTGTTTCATTCTGTTTGACTCTGTTTCTCTCTGTTTGCCTCTGTTTCACTCTGTGTGCCTCTGTTTCAGTCTGTTTGCCTCTGTTTCACTCTGTTTGCCTCTGCTTGGCTCTGTTTGCTTCTGTTTGGCTCTGTTTGCCTCTGTTTGCGTCTTTTTAAGTCTGTTTGCCTCTGTTTAATTCTGTTTGCCTCTGTTTAAGTCAGTTTCCCTCTGTTTCATTCTGTTTGCCTCTGTTTAAGTCTGTTTGCCTCTGTTTCAGTTTGTTTGCCTCTGTTTAAGTCTGTTTGCCTCTGTTTCACTCTGTTTGCCTCTGTTTGCCTCTGTTTGCCTCTGTTTGCCTCTGTTTAAGTCTGTTTGCCTCTGTTTAAGTCTCTCTGCCTCTGTTTAAGTCTGTTTGCCTCTGTTTAAGTCTGTTTGCCTCTGTTTAAGTCTGTTTGCCTTTGTTTAAGTCTGTTTGCCTCTGTTTAAGTCTGTTTGCCTCTGTTTCACTCTGTTTGCCTCTGTTTGCCTCTGTTTGCCTCTGTTTAAGTCTGTTTGCCTCTGTTTAAGTCTCTCTGCCTCTGTTTAAGTCTGTTTGCCTCTGTTTAAGTCTGTTTGCCTCTGTTTAAGTCTGTTTGCCTTTGTTTAAGTCTGTTTGCCTCTGTTTAAGTCTGTTTGCCTCTGTTAAATTCTGTTTGCCTCTGTTAAATTCTGTTTGCCTCTGTTTTCGTCTGTTTGCCTCTGTTTCACTCTTTTTGTCTCTGTTTCACTCTGTTTGCCTCTATTTCACTCTGTTTGCCTCTGTTTCACTCTGTTTACCTCTGTTTCTCTCTGTTTGCCTCTGTTTCACTCTGTTTGCCTCTGTTTCACTCTGTTTGCCTCTGTTCGCCTCTTTTTGCTTCTGTTTGCCTCTGTTTCAGTCTGTTTGCCTCTGTTTCACTCCGTTACCATCTGTTTCACTCTATTTGCCTCTGTTTCACTCTGTTTGCCTCTGTTTAAGTCTGTTTGCCTCTGTTTAAGTCTGTTTGCCTCTGTTTAACTCTGTTTGCATCTCCGTTAGTCTGTTTGCCTCTGTTTAAGTCTGTTTGCCTCTGTTTCACTCTGTTTGCCTCTGTTTAAGTCTGTTTGCCTCTGTTTCAGTCTGTTTGCCTCTGTTTCACTCTGATTGTCTCTGTTTCACTCTGTTTGCCACTGTTTCACTCTGTTTGCCTCTGTTTCACACTGTTAGCCTCTGTTTCTCTCTGTTTGCCTCTGTTTCACTCTGTTTGCCTCTGTTTCCGTCTGTTTGCCTCTGTTTTCACTCTGTTTGCCTCTGTTTGCCTCTCTTTGCTTCTGTTTGCCTCTGTTTCACTCTGTTTGCCTCTGTTTCACTCCGTTTCCCTCTGTTTCACTCTGTTTGCCTCTGTTTAAGTCTGTTTGCCTCTCTGTATGTCTGTTTGCCTCTGTTTAAGTCTGTTTGCCTCCGTTTCACTCTGTTTGCCGCTGTTTGAGTCTGTTTGCCTCTGTTTCAGTCTGTTGGCCTCTGTTTGAGTCTGTTTGCCTCTGTTTCAGTCTGTTTGCCTCTGTTTCACTCTGTTTGTCTCTGTTTCACTCTGTTTGCCTCTGTTTGCCTCTGTTTCGCTCTGTCTGCCGCGGTTTAAATCTGTTTGCCTCTGTTTCACTCCGTTTCCCTCTGTTTGCCTCTGTTTGCCTCTGTTTCACTCCGTTTCCCTCTGTTTCACTCTGTTTGCCTCTGTTTCACTCTGTTTGCCTCTGTTTGCCTCTGTTTAAGTCTGTTTCCCTCTGTTTCAGTCTGTTTGCCTCTTTTTAAGTCAGTTTGCCTCTGTTTCACTCTGTTTGCCTCTGTTTCAGTCTGTTTGCCTCTGTTTCACTCTGTTTGTATCTGTTTCACTCTGTTTGCCTCTGTTTCACTCTGTTTGCCTCTGTTTCATTCTGTTTGACTCTGTTTCTCTCTGTTTGCCTCTGTTTCACTCTGTGTGCCTCTGTTTCAGTCTGTTTGCCTCTGTTTCACTCTGTTTGCCTCTGCTTGGCTCTGTTTGCTTCTGTTTGCCTCTGTTTGCCTCTGTTTGCGTCTTTTTAAGTCTGTTTGCCTCTGTTTAAGTCTGTTTGCCTCTGTTTAAGTCAGTTTCCCTCTGTTTCATTCTGTTTGCCTCTGTTTAAGTCTGTTTGCCTCTGTTTCAGTTTGTTTGCCTCTGTTTAAGTCTGTTTGCCTCTGTTTCACTCTGTTTGCCTCTGTTTGCCTCTGTTTAAGTCTGTTTGCCTCTGCTTAAGTCTCTCTGCCTCTGTTTAAGTCTGTTTGCCTCTGTTTAAGTCTGTTTGCCTCTGTTTAAGTCTGTTTGCCTTTGTTTAAGTCTGTTTGCCTCTGTTTAAGTCTGTTTGCCTCTGTTAAATTCTGTTTGCCTCTGTTTTCGTCTGTTTGCCTCTGTTTCACTCTTTTTGTCTCTGTTTCACTCTGTTTGCCTCTATTTCACTCTGTTTGCCTCTGTTTCACTCTGTTTACCTCTGTTTCTCTCTGTTTGCCTCTGTTTCACTCTGTTTGCCTCTGTTTCACTCTGTTTGCCTCTGTTCGCCTCTTTTTGCTTCTGTTTGCTCCTGTTTCAGTCTGTTTGCCTCTGTTTCACTCCGTTACCATCTGTTTCACTCTATTTGCCTCTGTTTCACTCTGTTTGCCTCTGTTTAAGTCTGTTTGCCTCTGTTTAAGTCTGTTTGCCTCTGTTTAACTCTGTTTGCATCTCCGTTAGTCTGTTTGCCTCTGTTTAAGTCTGTTTGCCTCTGTTTCACTCTGTTTGCCTCTGTTTAAGTCTGTTTGCCTCTGTTTCAGTCTGTTTGCCTCTGTTTCACTCTGTTTGTCTCTGTTTCACTCTGTTTGCCACTGTTTCACTCTGTTTGCCTCTGTTTCACACTGTTAGGCTCTGTTTCTCTCTGTTTGCCTCTGTTTCACTCTGTTTGCCTCTGTTTCCGTCTGTTTGCCTCTGTTTCACTCTGTTTGCCTCTGTTTGCCTCTCTTTGCTTCTGTTTGCCTCTGTTTCACTCTGTTTGCCTCTGTTTCACTCCGTTTCCCTCTGTTTCACTCTGTTTGCCTCTGTTTAAGTCTGTTGCCTCTCTGTAAGTCTGTTTGCCTCTGTTTAAGTCTGTTTGCCTCCGTTTCACTCTGTTTGCCTCTGTTTTAGTCTGTTTGCCTCTGTTTCAGTCTGTTGGCCTCTGTTTGAGTCTGTTTGCCTCTGTTTCAGTCTGTTTGCCTCTGTTTCACTCTGTTTGTCTCTGTTTCACTCTGTTTGCCTCTGTTTGCCTCTGTTTCACTCTGTCTGCCGCGGTTTAAATCTGTTTGCCTCTGTTTCACTCTGTTTGCCTCTGTTTGCCTCTGTTTGCCTCTGTTTCACTCCGTTTCCCTCTGTTTCACTCTGTTTGCCTCTGTTTCACTCTGTTTGCCTCTGTTTGCCTCTGTTTAAGTCTGTTTCCCTCTGTTTCAGTCTGTTTGCCTCTGTTTCAGTCTGTTTGCCTCTGTTTCACTCTGTTTGTCTCTGTTTCACTCTGTTTGCATCTGTTTCACTCTGTTTGCCTCTGTTTCAGTCTGTTTGCCTCTGTTTCACTCTGCCTCGTTTTAGGTCTGTTTGCCTCTGTTAATGTCTTTTCTCTTCTGTTTAAGTCTGATAGCCTCTTGTTTAAGTCTGTTTGCCTCTCTGTAAGTCTGTTTGCCTTTGTTTAAGTCTGTTTGCCTCCGTTTCACTCTGTTTGCCTCTGTTTGAGTCTGTTTGCCTCTGTTTCATTCTGTTTGCCTCTGTTTGAGTCTGTTTGCCTCTGTTTCAGTCTGTTTGCCTCTGCTTCACTCTGTTTGTCTCTGTTTCACTCTGTTTGCCTCTGTTTCGCTCTGTTTGCCGCGGTTCAAATCTGTTTGCCTCTGTTTCACTCTGTTTGCCTCTGTTTGCCTCTGTTTGCCTCTGTTTCACTCCGTTTCCCTCTGTTTCACTGTTTTCCTCTGTTTCACTCTGTTTGCCTCTGTTTGCATCTGTTTAAGTCTGTTTCCCTCTGTTTCAGTCTGTTTGCCTCTGTTTAAGTCTGTTTGCCTCTGTTTAAGTCTGTCTGCCTCTTTCTAAGTCTGTTTGCCTCTGTTTCACTCTGTTTGCCTCTGTTTAAATCTGTTTGCCTCTGTTTCAGTCTGTTTGCCTCTGTTTCACTCTGTTTACCTCTGGTTCAACCTGTTTGCCTCTGTTTCACTCTGTTTGCCTCTGTTTAAGTCTGTTTGCCTCTGTTTGCCTCTGTTTGCCTCTGTTTGCCTCTGCTTAAGTCTGTTTGCCTCTGTTTAAGTCTGTTTGCCTCGTTTTCACTCTCTTTGCCTCTGTTTCACTCCGTTTGCCTCTGTTTGCATCTGTTTGCCTCTGTTTCACTCTGTTTGCCTCTGTTTAAGTCTGTTTGCCTCTATTTGCTTCTGTTTGCCTCTATTTGCCTCTGTTTGCCTCTACTTAAGTCTGTTTGCCTCTGTTTAAGTCTGTTTGCCTCTGTTTCACTCTGTTTGCCTCTGTTTCAATCTGTTTGCCTCTGTTTCGCTCTTTTTGCCTCTGTTTGTATCTGTTTAAGTCTGTTTGCCTCTGTTTGAGTCTGTGTGCCTCTGTTTCAGTCTGTTTGCCTTTGTTTCACTCTGTTTGCATCTGTTTCACTCTGTTTGCCTCTGTTTAAGTCTGCTTTCCTCTGTTTCTCATTGTTTGCCTCTGTTTCAGTCTGTTTGCATCTGTTTTAGTCTGTTTGCTTCTGTTTCAATATGTTTGCCTCTGTTTGCCTCTGTTTGCCTCTGTTTAAGTTTGTTTGCCTCTGTTTAAGTCTCTCTGCCTCTGTTTAAGTCTTTTTGCCTCTGTCTAAGTCTGTTTGCCTCTGTTTAAGTCTGCTTGCGTTTGTTTAAGTCTGTTTGCCTCTGTTTCAGTCTGTTTGCCTCTGTTTCACTCTGCCTCGTTTTAAGTCTGTTTGCCTCTGTTTGCCTCTGTTTGCCTCTGTTAATGTCTTTTCGCCTCTGTTTAAGTCTGTTTGCCTCTGTTTAAGTCTGTTTGCCTCTGTTTCACTCTGTTTGTCTCTGTTTCACTCTGTTTGCCTCTGTTTCACTCTGTTTGCCTCTGTTTCACTCTGTTTGCCTCTGTTTCACTCTGCCTCGTTTTAAGTCTGTTTGCCTCTGTTTGCCTCTGTTTGCCTCTGTTTGCCTCTGTTAATGTCTTTTCGCCTCTGTTTAAGTCTGTTAGCCTCTGTTTAAGTCTGTTTGCCTCTCTGTAAGTCTGTTTGCCTCTGTTTAAGTCTGTTTGCCTCCGTTTCACTCTGTTTGCCTCTGTTTGTGTCTGTTTGCCTCTGTTTCAGTCTGTTTGCCTCTGTTTGAGTCTGTTTGCCTCTGTTTCAGTCTGTTTGCCTCTGTTTCACTCTGTTTGTCTCTGTTTCACTCTGTTTGCCTCTGTTTGCCTCTGTTTCGATCTGTTTGCCGCGGTTCAAATCTGTTTGCCTCTGTTTCACTCTGTTAGCCTCTGTTTGCCCCTGTTTGCCTCTGTTTCACTCCGTTTCCCTCTGTTTCACTCTGTTTGCCTCTGTTTCACTCTGTTTGCCTCTGTTTGCCTCTGTTTAAGTCTGTTTCCCTCTGTTTCAGTCTGTTTGCCTCTGTTTAAGTCTGTTTGCCTCTGTTTAAGTCTGTCTGCCTCTTTCTAAGTCTGTTTGCCTCTGTTTCACTCTGTTTGCCTCTGTTTAAATCTGTTTGCCTCTGTTTCAGTCTGTTTGCCTCTGTTTCACTCTGTTTACCTCTGGTTCACTCTGTTTGCCTCTGTTTCACTCTGTTTGCCTCTGTTTAAGTCTGTTTGCCTCTGTTTGCCTCTGTTTGCCTCTGTTTGCCTCTGCTTAAGTCTGTTTGCCTCGTTTTCACTCTCTTTGCCTCTGTTTCACTCCGTTTGCCTCTGTTTGCATCTGTTTGCCTCTGTTTCACTCTGTTTGCCTCTGTTTAAGTCTGTTTGCCTCTATTTGCTTCTGTTTGCCTCTGTTTGCCTCTGTTTGCCTCTGCTTAAGTCTGTTTGCCTCTGTTTAAGTCTGTTTGCCTCTGTTTCACTCTGTTTTCCTCTGTTTCAATCTGTTTCCCTCTGTTTCGCTCTTTTTGCCTCTGTTTGTATCTGTTTAAGGGTGTTTGCCTCTGTTTGAGTCTGTTTGCCTCTGTTTCAGTCTGTGTGCCTCTGTTTCACTCTGTTTGCCTCTGTTTCACTCTGTTTGCATCTGTTTCACTCTGTTTGCCTCTGTTTAAGTCTGCTTTCCTCTGTTTCTCATTGTTTGCCTCTGTTTCAGTCTATTTGCATCTGTTTTAGTCTGTTTGCTTCTGTTTCAATCTGTTTGCCTCTGTTTGCCTCTGTTTGCCTCTGTTTAAGTTTGTTTGCCTCTGTTTGCCTCTGTTTGCCTCTGTTTCACTCCGTTTCCCTCTGTTTCACTCTGTTTGCCTCTGTTTCACTCTGTTTGCCTCTGTTTAAGTCTGTTTCCCTCTGTTTCAGTCTGTTTGCCTCTGTTTAAGTCTGTTTGCCTCTGTTTAAGTCTGTCTGCCTCTTTATAAGTCTGTTTGCCTCTGTTTCACTCTGTTTGCCTCTGTTTAAATCTGTTTGCCTCTGTTTCAGTCTGTTTGCCTCTGTTTCACTCTGTTTGCCTCTGTTTCACTCTGTTTGCCTCTGTTTCACTCTGTTTGCCTCTGTTTCATTCTGTTTGCCTCTGTTTCTAACTGTTTGCCAATGATTCATTCCGTTTGCCTCTGTTTCAGTCTGTTTGCCGCTGTTTCACTCTGTTTGCCTCTGTTTCACTCTGTTTGCCTCTGCTTGCTTCTGTTTGCTTCTGTTTGCCTCTGTTTGCCTCTGTTTGCCTCTGTTTGCGTCTTTTTAAGTCTGTTTGCCTCTGTTTAAGTCTGTTTGCCTCTGTTTAAGTCAGTTTGCCTCTGTTTCATTCTGTTTGCCTCTGTTAAAGTCTGTTTGCCTCTGTTTCAGTTTGTTTGCCTCTGTTTAAGTCTGTTTGCCTCTGTTTCACTCTGTTTGCCTCTGCTTGACTCTGTTTAAGTCTGTTTGCCTCTGTTTAAGTCTGTTTGCCTCTGTTTAAGTCTGTTTGCCTCTGTTTAAGTCTGTTTGCCTTTGTTACAGTCTGTTTGCCTCTGTTTAAGTCTGTTTGCCTCTGTTAAATTCTGTTTGCCTCTGTTTACGTCTGTTTGCCTCTGTTTCACTCTGTCTGTCTCTGTTTCACTCTGTTTGCCTCTGTTTCACTCTGTTTGCCTCTGTTTCACTCTGTTTGCCTTTGTTTCACTCTGTTTGCCTCTGTTTCACTCTGTTTGCCTCTGTTTAAGTCTGTTTTCCTCTGTTTCTCATTGTTTGCCTCTGTTTGCCTCTGTTTGCCTCTGCTTAAGTCTGTTTGCCTCTGTTTAAGTCTGTTTGCCTCTTTTTCACTCTCTTTGCCTCTGTTTCACTCCGTTTGCCTCTGTTTGCATCTGTTTGCCTCTGTTTCACTCTGTTTGCCTCTGTTTGCCTCTGTTTGCTTCTGTTTGCCTCTGTTTCACTCTGTTTGCCTCTGTTTCAC
Organism: Isurus oxyrinchus; assembly: GCA_026770705.1. Taxonomy (NCBI): domain Eukaryota; kingdom Metazoa; phylum Chordata; class Chondrichthyes; order Lamniformes; family Lamnidae; genus Isurus; species Isurus oxyrinchus. The sequence goes on along the minus strand of JANJGN010004302.1, from coordinate 12,569 downwards.
TCCGTTTCCCTCTGTTTAACTCTGTTTGCCTCTGTTTCACTCTGTTTGCCTCTGTTTAAGTCTGTTTTCCTCTGTTTCTCATTGTTTGCCTCTGTTTGCCTCTGCTTAAGTCTGTTTGCCTCTGTTTAAGTCTCGCTGCCTCTGTTTAAGTCTGTTTGCATCTGTTAAAGTCTATCTGCCTCTGTTTAACTCTGTTTGCCTTTGTTTTAGTCGGTTTGCCTCTGTTTAAGTCTGTTTGCCTCTGTTTAAGTCTGTTTGCCTCTGTTTCAGTCTGCTAGCCTCTGGTTCACTCTGTTTGCCTCTGTTTCACTCTGTTTGCCTCTGTTTAAGTCTGTTTGCCTCTGTTTGCCTCTGTTTGCCTCTGTTTGCCTCTGCTTAAGTCTGTTTGCCTCTGTTTAAGTCTGTTTGCCTCGTTTTCAGTCTGTTTGCCTCTGTTTCACTCCGTTTGCCTCTGTTTGCATCTGTTTGCCTCTGTTTCACTCTGTTTGCCTCTGTTTAAGTCTGTTTGCCTCTATTTGCTTCTGTTTGCCTCTGTTTGCCTCTGTTTGCCTCTGCTTAATTCTGTTTGCCTCTGTTTAAGTCTGTTTGCCTCTGTTTCACTCTGTTTGCCTCTGTTTCAATCTGTTTGCCTCTGTTTCGCTCTTTTTGCCTCTGTTTGTATCTTTTTAAGTCTGTTTCCCTCTGTTTGAGTCTGTTTGCCTCTGTTTCAGTCTGTTTGCCTCTGTTTCACTCTGTTTGCCTTTGTTTCACTCTGTTTGCATCTGTTTCACTCTGTTTGCCTCTGTTTAAGTCTGCTTTCCTCTGTTTCTCATTGTTTTCCTCTGTTTGCCTCTGTTTGCATCTGTTTTAGTCTTTTTGCTTCTGTTTCAATCTGTTTGCCTCTGTTTGCCTCTGTTTAAGTTTGTTTGCCTCTGTTTAAGTCTCTCTGCCTCTGTTTAAGTCTTTTTGCCTCTGTATAAGTCTGTTTGCCTCTGTTTAAGTCTGTTTGCCTCTGTTTCACTCTGTTTGCCTCTGTTTCTCTGTGTTTGCCTCTGTTTCTCTCTGTTTGCTACTGTTTCACTCTGTTTGCCTCTGTTTGCCTCGCTTTGATTCTGTTTGCCTCTGTTTCACCCTGTTTGCCTCTGTTTCACTCCGTTTCCCTCTGTTTCACTCTGTTTGCCTCTGTTTCACTCTGTTTGCCTCTGTTTAAGTCTGTTTGCCTCTGTGTAAGTCTGTATGCCTCTGTTTCAGTCTGTTTCACACTGTTTGCCTCTGTTTGCCTCTGTTTGCCTCTGTTTAAGTCAGTTTGCCTCAGTTTCATTCTGTTTGCCTCTGTTTCAGTTTGTTTGCCTCTGTTTAAGGCTGTTTGCCTCTGTTTCACACTGTTTGCCTCTGTTTAAGTGTGTTTGCATCTGTTTAAGTCTCTCTGCCTCTGTTTAAATCTGTTTGCCTCTGTTTAAGTCTGTTTGCCTCTGTTTAAGTCTGTTCTCCTTTGTTTAAGTCTGTTTGCATCTCTGTAATCTGTTTGCCTCTGTTTAAGTCTGTTTGCCTCTGTTTAAGTCTGTCTGCCTCTGTTTAAGTCTGTTTGCCTCTGTTTAAGTCTGTTTGCCTCTGTTTAAGTCTGTTTGCCTCTGTTTAGTCTGTTTGCCTTTGTTACAGTCTGTTTGCCTCTGTTTAAGTCTGTTTGCCTCTGTTAAATTCTGTTTGCCTCTGTTTACGTCTGTTTGCCTCTGTTTCACTCTGTTTGTCTCTGTTTCACTCTGTTTGCCTCTGTTTCACTCTGTTTGCCTCTGTTTCACTCTGTTTGCCTCTGTTTAAGTCTGTTTTCCTCTGTTTCTCATTGTTTGCCTCTGTTTGCCTCTGTTTGCCTCTGCTTAAGTCTGTTTGCCTCTGTTTAAGTCTGTTTGCCTCTTTTTCACTCTCTTTGCCTCTGTTTCACTCCGTTTGCCTCTGTTTGCATCTGTTTGCCTCTGTTTCACTCTGTTTGCCTCTGTTCGCCTCTGTTTGCTTCTGTTTGCCTCTGTTTCACTCTGTTTCCCTCTGTTTCACTCCGTTTCCCTCATTTTCACTCTGTTTGCCTCTGTTTCACTCTGTTTGCCTCTGCTTAAGTCTGTTTGCCTCTGTTTAAGTCTCGCTGCCTCTGTTTAAGTCTGTTTGCCTCTGTTAAAGTCTATCTGCCTCTGTTTAACTCTGTTTGCCTTTGTTTTAGTCTGTTAGCCTCTGTTTCACTCTGTTTGCCTCTGTTTCACTCTGTTTGCCTCTGTTTCATTCTGTATGCCTCTGTTTCTCACTGTTTGCCAATGATTCATTCCGTTTGCCTCTGTTTCAGTCTGTTTGCCTCTGTTTCACTCTGTTTGCCTCTGTTTCACTCTGTTTGCCTCTGCTTGCCTCTGTTTGCTTCTGTTTGCCTCTGTTTGCCTCTGTTTGCCTCTTTTTAAGTCTGTTTGCCTCTGTTTAAGTCTGTTTGCTTCTGTTTCATTCAGTTTACCTCTGTTTCATTCTGTTTGCCTCTGTGTAAGTCTGTTTGCCTCTGTTTCATTTTGTTTGCCTCTGTTTAAGTCTGTCTGCCTCTGTTTCACTCTGTTTGCCTCTGTTTGCCTCTGTTTAAGTCTGTTTGCCTCTGTTTAAGTCTCTCTGCCTCTGTTTAAGTCTGTTTGCCTCTGTTTAAGTCTGTTTGCCTCTGTTTAAGTCTGTTTGCCTTTGTTTAAGTCTGTTTGCCTCTGTTTAAGTCTGTTTGCCTCTGTTAAATTCTGTTTGCCTCTGTTTCCGTCTGTTTGCCTCTGTTTCACTCTGTTTGTCTCTGTTTCACTCTGTTTGCCTCTGTTTCACTCTGTTTGCCTCTGTTTCACTCTGTTTGCCTCTGTTTCTCTCTGTTTGCCTCTGTTTCACTCTGTTTGCCTCTGTTTCACTCTGTTTGCCTCTGTTTGCCTCTTTTTGCTTCTGTTTGCCTCTGTTTCATTCTGTTTGCCTCTGTTTCACTCCGTTACCATCTGTTTCACCTCTGTTTGCCTCTGTTTCACTCTGTTTCCCTCTGTTTAAGTCTGTTTGCCTCTGTTTAAGTCTGTTTGCCTCTGTTTAAGTCTGTTTGCATCTCTGTAATCTGTTTGCCTCTGTTTAAGTCTGTTTGCCTCTGTTTCACTCTGTTTGCCTCTGTTTAAGTCTGTTTGCCTCTGTTTGAGTCTGTATGCCTCTGTTTCAGTCTGTTTGCCTCTGTTTCACTCTGTTTGTCTCTGTTTCACTCTGTTTGCCTCTGTTTTGCTCTGTTTGCCTCTGTTTAAGTCTGTTTGCCTCTGTTTCACTCTGTTTGCCTCTGTTTGCCTCTGTTTGCTTCTGTTTGCCTCTGTTTCACTCCGTTTCCCTCTGTTTCACTCTGTTTATCTCTGTTTCACTCTGTTTGCCTCTGTTTGCCTCTGTTTAAGTCTGTTTGCCTCTGTTTCAGTCTGATTGCCTCTGTTTCAGTCTGTTTGCCTCTGTTTAAGTCTGTTTACCTCTTTTTAAGTAGGTTTGCCTCTGTTTCACTCTGTTTGCCTCTGTTTAAGTCTGTTTGCCTCTGTTTCAGTCTGTTTGCCTCTGTTTCACTCTGTTTGTCTCTGTTTCACTCTGGTTGCCTCTGTCTCTCTCTGTTTGCCTCAGTTTAAGTCTGTTTGCCTCTGTTTCAGTCTGTTTGCCTCTGTTTCACTCCGTTTCCCTCTGTTTCACTCTGTTTGCCTCTGTTTCACTCTGTTTGCCTCTGTTTGCCTCTGTTTAAGTCTGTTTGCCTCTGTTTCAGTCTGTTTGCCTCTGTTTTAAGTCGGTTTGCCTCTGTTTAAGTCTGTTTGCCTCTTTTTAAGTAAGTTTGCCTCTGTTTAAGTCTGTTTGCCTCTGTTTAAGTCTGTTTGCCTCTGTTTCAGTCTGTTTGCCTCTGTATCACTCTGTTTGTCTCTGTTTCACTCTGTTTGCCTCTGTTTCACTCTCTTTGCCTCTGTTTCATTCTGTTTGCCTCTGTTTCTCTCGGTTTGCCTCTGTTTCACTCTGTTTGCCTCTGTTTCAGTCTGTTTGCCTCTGTTTCACTCTGTCTGCTCTGCTTGCCTCTGTTTGCTTCTGTTTGCCTCTGTTTGCCTCTGTTTGCCTCTGTTTGCGTCTTTTTAAGTCTGTTTGCCTCTGTTTAAGTCTGTTTGCCTCTGTTTAAGTCAGTTTGCCTCTGTTTCATTCTGTTTGCCTCTGTTTAAGTCTGTTTGCCTCTGTTTCAGTTTGTTTGCCTCTGTTTAAGTCTGTTTGCCTCTGTTCACTCTGTTTGCCTCTGTTTGCCTCTGTTTAAGTCTGTTTGCCTCTGTTTAAGTCTCTCTGCCTCTGTTTAAGTCTGTTTGCCTCTGTGTAAGTCTGTTTGCCTCTGTTTCACTCTGCCTCTGTTTAAGTCTGTTTGCCTCTGTTTCAGTCTGTTTGCCTCTGTTTCACTCTGTTTGTCTCTGTTTCTCTCTGTTTGCCTCTGTTTCACTCTGTTTGCCTCTGTTTCATTCTGTTTGCCTCTGTTTCTCTCTGTTTGCCTCTGTTTCACTCTGTTTGCCTCTGTTTCAGTCTGTTTGCCTCTGTTTCTCACTGTTGGCCAATGATTCATTCCGTTTGCCTCTGTTTCAGTCTGTTTGCCTCTGTTTCAGTCTGTTTGCCTCTGTTTCACTCTGTTTGCCTCTGCTTGCCTCTGTTTGCTTCTGTTTGCCTCTGTTTGCCTCTGTTTGCCTCTGTTTGCGTCTTTTTAAGTCTGTTTGCCTCTGTTTCAGTTTGTTTGCCTCTGTTTCAGTTTGTTTGCCTCTGTTTAAGTCTGTTTGCCTCTGTTTCACTCTGTTTGCCTCTGTTTGCCTCTGTTTATGTCTGTTTGCCTCTGTTTAAGTCTCTCTGCCGCTGTTTAAGTCTGTTTGCCTCTGTTTAAGTCTGTTTGCCTCTGTTTAAGTCTGTTTGCCTTTGTTTAAGTCTATTTGCCTCTGTTTAAGTCTGTTTGCCTCTGTTAATTTCTGTTTGCCTCTGTTTTACGTCTGTTTGCCTCTGTTTCACTCTGTTTGTCTCTGTTTCACTCTGTTTGCCTCTGTTTCACTCTGTTTGCCTCTGTTTCACACTGTTTGCCTCTGTTTCTCTCTGTTTGCCTCTGTTTCAGTCTGTTTGCCTCTGTTTCACTCTGTTTGTCTCTGTTTCACTCTGGTTGCCTCTGTCTCTCTCTGTTTGCCTCAGTTTAAGTCTGTTTGCCTCTGTTTCAGTCTGTTTGCCTCTGTTTCACTCCGTTTCCCTCTGTTTCACTCTGTTTGCCTCTGTTTCACTCTGTTTGCCTCTGTTTGCCTCTGTTTAAGTCTGTTTGCCTCTGTTTCAGTCTGTTTGCCTCTGTTTAAGTCGGTTTGCCTCTGTTTAAGTCTGTTTGCCTCTTTTTAAGTCTGTTTGCCTCTGTTTCACTCTGTTTGCCTCTGTTTAAGTCTGTTTGCCTCTGTTTCAGTCTGTTTGCCTCTGTATCACTCTGTTTGTCTCTGTTTCACTCTGTTTGCCTCTGTTTCACTCTCTTTGCCTCTGTTTCATTCTGTTTGCCTCTGTTTCTCTCGGTTTGCCTCTGTTTCACTCTGTTTGCCTCTGTTTCAGTCTGTTTGCCTCTGTTTCACTCTGTCTGCTCTGCTTGCCTCTGTTTGCTTCTGTTTGCCTCTGTTTGCCTCTGTTTGCCTCTGTTTGCGTCTTTTTAAGTCTGTTTGCCTCTGTTTAAGTCTGTTTGCCTCTGTTTAAGTCAGTTTGCCTCTGTTTCATTCTGTTTGCCTCTGTTTAAGTCTGTTTGCCTCTGTTTCAGTTTGTTTGCCTCTGTTTAAGTCTGTTTGCCTCTGTTCACTCTGTTTGCCTCTGTTTGCCTCTGTTTAAGTCTGTTTGCCTCTGTTTAAGTCTCTCTGCCTCTGTTTAAGTCTGTTTGCCTCTGTGTAAGTCTGTTTGCCTCTGTTTCACTCTGCCTCTGTTTAAGTCTGTTTGCCTCTGTTTCAGTCTGTTTGCCTCTGTTTCACTCTGTTTGTCTCTGTTTCTCTCTGTTTGCCTCTGTTTCACTCTGTTTGCCTCTGTTTCATTCTGTTTGCCTCTGTTTCTCTCTGTTTGCCTCTGTTTCACTCTGTTTGCCTCTGTTTCAGTCTGTTTGCCTCTGTTTCTCACTGTTGGCCAATGATTCATTCCGTTTGCCTCTGTTTCAGTCTGTTTGCCTCTGTTTCAGTCTGTTTGCCTCTGTTTCACTCTGTTTGCCTCTGCTTGCCTCTGTTTGCTTCTGTTTGCCTCTGTTTGCCTCTGTTTGCCTCTGTTTGCGTCTTTTTAAGTCTGTTTGCCTCTGTTTCAGTTTGTTTGCCTCTGTTTCAGTTTGTTTGCCTCTGTTTAAGTCTGTTTGCCTCTGTTTCACTCTGTTTGCCTCTGTTTGCCTCTGTTTATGTCTGTTTGCCTCTGTTTAAGTCTCTCTGCCGCTGTTTAAGTCTGTTTGCCTCTGTTTAAGTCTGTTTGCCTCTGTTTAAGTCTGTTTGCCTTTGTTTAAGTCTATTTGCCTCTGTTTAAGTCTGTTTGCCTCTGTTAATTTCTGTTTGCCTCTGTTTACGTCTGTTTGCCTCTGTTTCACTCTGTTTGTCTCTGTTTCACTCTGTTTGCCTCTGTTTCACTCTGTTTGCCTCTGTTTCACACTGTTTGCCTCTGTTTCTCTCTGTTTGCCTCTGTTTCACTCTGTTTGCCTCTGTTTCAGTCTGTTTGCCTCTGTTTCACTCTGTTTGCCTCTGCTTGCCTCTGTTTGCTTCTGTTTGCCTCTGTTTGCCTCTGTTTGCCACTGTTTGCGTCTTTTTAAGTCTGTTTGCCTCTGTTTAAGTCTGTTTGCCTTTGTTTAAGTCAGTTTGCCTCTGTTTCATTCTGTTTGCCTCTGTTTAAGTCTGTTTGCCTCTGTTTCAGTTTGTTTGCCTCTGTTTAAGTCTGTATGCCTCTGTTTAAGTCTGCTTGCCTTTGTTTAAGTCTGTTTGCCTCTGTTTCAGTCTGTTTGCCTCCGTTAAATTCTGTTTGCCTCTGTTTACGTCTGTTTGCCTCTGTTTCACTCTGTTTGTCTCTGTTTCACTCTGCTTGCCTTTGTTTCTCTCTGTTTGCCTCTGTTTCACTCTGTTTGCCTCTGTTTCACTCTGTTTGCCTCTGTTTGCCTCTTTTTGCTTCTGTTTGCCTCTGTTTCAGTCTGTTTGCCTCTGTTTCACTCCGTTACCATCTGTTTCACTCTGTTTGCCTCTGTTTCACTCTGTTTCCCTCTGTTTAAGTCTGTTTGCCTCTGTTTAAGTCTGTTTGCCTCTGTTTAAGTCTGTTTGCCTCTGTTTAAGTCTGTTTGCATCTCTGTAATCTGTTTGCCTCTGTTTAAGTCTGTTTGCCTCTGTTTCACTCTGTTTGCCTCTGTTTAAGTCTGTTTGCCTCTGATTGAGTCTGTTTGCCTCTGTTTAAGTCTGTTTGCCTCTGTTTCAGCCTGTTTGCCTCTGTTTCACTCTGTTTGTCTCTGTTTCACTCTGTTTGCCTCTGTTTGCCTCTGTTTTGCTCTGCTTGCCTCTGTTTAAGTCTGTTTGCCTCTGTTTCACTCTGTTTGCCTCTGTTTGCCTCTGTTTGCTTCTGTTTGCGTCTGTTTCACTCCGTTTCCCTCTGTTTCACTCTGTTTGCCTCTGTTTCACTCTGTTTGCCTCTTTTTGCCTCTGTTTAAGTCTGTTTGCCTCTGTTTCAGTCTGTTTGCCTCTGTTTCAGTCTGTTTGCCTCTGTTTAAGTCTGTTTGCCTCTTTTTAAGTAAGTTTGCCTCTGTTTAAGTCTGTTTGCCTCTGTTTCAGTCTGTTTGCCTCTGTTTCAGTCTGTTTGCCTCTGTTTCACTCTGTTTGTCTCTGTTTCACTCTGGTTGCCTCTGTTTCACTCTGTTTGCCTCTGTTTCATTCTGTTTGCCTCTGTTTCTCTCTGTTTGCCTCTGTTTCACTCTGTTTGCCTCTGTTTCAGTCTGTTTGCCTCTGTTTCACTCTGTTTGCCTCTGCTTGCCTCTGTTTGCTTCTGTTTGCCTCTGTTTGCCTCTGTTTGCCACTGTTTGCGTCTTTTTAAGTCTGTTTGCCTCTGTTTAAGTCTGTTTGCCTTTGTTTTAAGTCAGTTTGCCTCTGTTTCATTCTGTTTGCCTCTGTTTAAGTCTGTTTGCCTCTGTTTCAGTTTGTTTGCCTCTGTTTAAGTCTGTTTGCATCTGTTTCACTCTGTTTGCCTCTGTTTGCCTCTGTTTAAGTCTGTTTGCCTCTGTTTAAGTCTCTCTGCCTCTGTTTAAGTCTGTTTGCCTCTCTTTAAGTCTGTTTGCCTCTGTTTAAGTCTGTTGGCCTTTGTTTAAGTCTGTTTGCCTCTATTTAACTCTGTTTGCCTCTGTTAAATTCTGATTGCCTCTGTTTACGTCTGTTTGCCTCTGTTTGAGTCTGTTTGCCTCTGTTTCAGTCTGTTTGCCTCTGTTTCACTCTGTTTGTCTCTGTTTCACTCTGTTTGCCTCTGTTTGCCTCTGTTTTGCTCTGTTTGCCTCTGTTTAAGTCTGTTTGCCTCTGTTTCACTCTGTTTGCCTCTGTTTGCCTCTGTTTGCTTCTGTTTGCCTCTGTTTCACTCCGTTTCCCTCTGTTTCACTCTGTTTGCCTCTGTTTCACTCTGTTTGCCTCTGTTTGCCTCTGTTTAAGTCTGTTTGCCTCTGTTTCAGTCTGTTTGCCTCTGTTTATTCGGTTTGCCTCTGTCTAAGTCTGTTTGCCTCTTTTTAAGTCTGTTTGCCTCTGTTTCAATCTGTTTGCCTCTGTTTAAGTCTGTTTGCCTCTGTTTCAGTCTGTTTGCCTCTGTTTCACTCTGTTTGTTTCTGTTTCACTCTGTTTGCCTCTGTTTCACTCTGTTTGCCTCTGTTTCATTCTGTTTGCCTCTGTTTCTCTCTGTTTGCCTCTGTTTCACTCTGTTTGCCTCTGTTTCAGTCTGTTTGCCTCTGTTTCACTCTGTTTGCCTCTGCTTGCCTCTGTTTGCTTCTGCTTGCCTCTGTTTGCCTCTGTTTGCTTCTGTTTGCCTCTGTTTCAGTCTGTTTGCCTCTGTTTCAATCCGTTACCCTCTGTTTCACTCTGTTTGCCTCTGTTTCACTCTGTTTGCCTCTGTTTAAGTCTTTTTGCCTCTGTTTAAGTCTCTTTGCCTCTGTTTAAGTCTGTTTGCATCTCTGTAAGTCTGTTTGCCTCTGTTTAATTCTGTTTGCCTCTGTTTCACTCTGTTTGCCTCTGTTTCATTCTGTTTGCCTCTGTTTCTCTCTGTTTGCCTCTGTTTCACTCTGTTTGCCTCTGTTTCAGTCTGTTTGCCTCTGTTTCACTCCGTTTCCCTCTGTTTCACTCTGTTTGCCTCTGTTTCACTCTGTTTGCCTCTTTTTGCCTCTGTTTAAGTCTGTTTGCCTCTGTTTCAGTCTGTTTGCCTCTGTTTCATTCTGTTTGCCTCTGTTTAAGTCTGTTTGCCTCTTTTAAGTAAGTTTGCCTCTGTTTAAGTCTGTTTGCCTCTGTTTCAGTCTGTTTGCCTCTGTTTCAGTCTGTTTGCCTCTGTTTCACTCTGTTTGTCTCTGTTTCACTCTGGTTGCCTCTGTTTCACTCTGTTTGCCTCTGTTTCATTCTGTTTGCCTCTGTTTCTCTCTGTTTGCCTCTGTTTCACTCTGTTTGCCTCTGTTTCAGTCTGTTTGCCTCTGTTTCACTCTGCTTGCCTCTGCTTGCCTCTGTTTGCTTCTGTTTGCCTCTGTTTGCCTCTGTTTGCCACTGTTTGCGTCTTTTTAAGTCTGTTTGCCTCTGTTTAAGTCTGTTTGCCTTTGTTTAAGTCAGTTTGCCTCTGTTTCATTCTGTTTGCCTCTGTTTAAGTCTGTTTGCCTCTGTTTCAGTTTGTTTGCCTCTGTTTAAGTCTGTTTGCATCTGTTTCACTCTGTTTGCCTCTGTTTGCCTCTGTTTAAGTCTGTTGCCTCTGTTTAAGTCTCTCTGCCTCTGTTTAAGTCTGTTTGCCTCTCTTTAAGTCTGTTTGCCTCTGTTTAAGTCTGTTGGCCTTTGTTTAAGTCTGTTTGCCTCTGTTTAACTCTGTTTGCCTCTGTTAAATTCTGATTGCCTCTGTTTACGTCTGTTTGCCTCTGTTTGAGTCTGTTTGCCTCTGTTTCAGTCTGTTTGCCTCTGTTTCACTCTGTTTGTCTCTGTTTCACTCTGTTTGCCTCTGTTTGCCTCTGTTTTGCTCTGTTTGACTCTGTTTAAGTCTGTTTGCCTCTGTTTCACTCTGTTTGCCTCTGTTTGCCTCTGTTTGCTTCTGTTTGCCTCTGTTTCACTCCGTTTCCCTCTGTTTCACTCTGTTTGCCTCTGTTTCACTCTGTTTGCCTCTGTTTGCCTCTGTTTAAGTCTGTTTGCCTCTGTTTCAGTCTGTTTGCCTCTGTTTAAGTCGATTTGCCTCTGTTTAAGTCTGTTTGCCTCTTTTTAAGTCTGTTTGCCTCTGTTTCAATCTGTTTGCCTCTGTTTAAGTCTGTTTGCCTCTGTTTCAGTCTGTTTGCCTCTGTTTCACTCTGTTTGTTTCTGTTTCACTCTGTTTGCCTCTGTTTCACTCTGTTTGCCTCTGTTTCATTCTGTTTGCCTCTGTTTCTCTCTGTTTGCCTCTGTTTCACTCTGTTTGCCTCTGTTTCAGTCTGTTTGCCTCTGTTTCACTCTGTTTGCCTCTGCTTGCCTCTGTTTGCTTCTGCTTGCCTCTGCTGGCTCTGTTTGCTTCTGTTTGCCTCTGTTTCAGTCTGTTTGCCTCTGTTTCACTCCGTTACCCTCTGTTTCACTCTGTTTGCCTCTGTTTCACTCTGTTTGCCTCTGTTTAAGTCTTTTTGCCTCTGTTTAAGTATCTTTGCCTCTGTTTAAGTCTGTTTGCATCTCTGTAAGTCTGTTTGCCTCTGTTTAAGTCTGTTTGCCTCTGTTTCACTCTGTTTGCCTCTGTTTAAGTCTGCTTGCCTCTGTTTCAATCTGTTTGCCTCTGTTTCATTCTGTTTGCCTCTGTTTCTCTCTGTTTGCCTCTGTTTCACTCTGTTTGCCTCTGTTTCAGTCTGTTTGCCTCTGTTTCACTCTGTTTGCCTCTGCTTGCCTCTTTTTTCGCTCTATTTGCCTCTGTTTGCCTCTGTTTGCCTCTGTGTGCCTCTGTCTAAGTCTGTTTGCCTCTGTTTAAGTCTGTTTGCCTCTGTTTAAGTCTGTTTGCCTCTCTGTAAGTCTGTTTGCCTCTGTTTAAGTCTGTTTGCCTCGGTTTCACTCTGTTTGCCTCTGTTTGAATCTGCTTGCCTCTGCTTCAGTCTGTTTGCCTTTGTTTAAGTCTGTTTGCCTCTGTTTGAGTCTGTTTGCCTTGTTTCAGTCTGTTTGCCTCTGATTCACTCTGTTTGTCTCTGTTTCACTCTGTTTGCCTCTGTTTGCCTCTGTTTCGCTCTGTTTGGCGCGCTTTAAATCTGTTTGCCTCTGTTTCACTCTGTTTGCCTCTGTTTGCTTCTGTTTGCCTCTGTTTCACTCCGTTTCCCTCTGTTTCACTCTGTTTGCCTCTGTTTCACTCTGTTTGCCTCTGTTTGCCTCTGTTTAAGTCTGTTTCCCTCTGTTTCAGTCTGTTTGCCTCTGTTTAAGTCTGTTTGCCTCTGTTTAAGTCTGTCTGCCTCTTTCTAAGTCTGTTTGCCTCTGTTTCACTCTGTTTGCCTCTGTTTAAAACTGTTTGCATCTGTTTCAGTCTGTTTGCCTCTGTTTCACTCTGTTTGCCTCTGTTTCACTCTGTTTGCCTCAGTTTCACTCTGTTTGCCTCTGTTCCATTCTGTTTGCCTCTGTTTCTCACTGTTTGCCAATGATTCATTCCGTTTGCCTCTGTTTCAGTCTGTTTGCCTCTGTTTCACTCTGTTTGCCTCTGTTTCACTCTGTTTGCCTCTGCTTGCCTCTGTTTGCTTCTGTTTGCCTCTGTTTGCCTCTGTTTGCGTCTTTTTAAGTCTGTTTGCCTCTGTTTAAGTCTGTTTGCCTCTGTTTAAGTCAGTTTGCCTCTGTTTCATTCTGTTTGCCTCTGTTTAAGTCTGTTTGCCTCTGTTTCAGTTTGTTTGCCTCTGTTTAAGTCTGTTTGCCTCTGTTTCACTCTGTTTGCCTCTGTTTCCCTCTGTTTAAGTCTGTTTGCCTCTGTTTAAGTCTCTCTGCCGCTGTTTAAGTCTGTTTGCCTCTGTTTAAGTCTGTTTGCCTCTGTTAAATTCTGTTTGCCTCTGTTTACGTCTGTTTGCCTCTGTTTCACTCTGTTTGTCTCTGTTTCACTCTGTTTGCCACTGTTTCACTCTGTTTGCCTCTGTTTCACTCTGTTTGCCTCTGTTTCTCTCTGTTTGCCTCTGTTTCACTCTGTTTGCCTCTGTTTCACTCTGTTTGCCTCTGTTTGCCTCTTTTTGCTTCTGTTTGCCTCTGTTTCAGTCTGTTTGCCTCTGTTTCACTCCGTTACCATCTGTTTCACTCTGTTTGCCTCTGTTCCACTCTGTTTCCCCTCTGTTTAAGTCTATTTGCCTCTGTTTAAGTCTGTTTGCCTCTGTTTAAGTCTGTTTGCATCTCTGTAATCTGTTTGCCTCTGTTTAAGTCTGT
>JANJGN010004301.1:0-34625 GCA_026770705.1 Isurus oxyrinchus | reverse complement strand
GCAGGCGACCTCCCCCCGACCCCGGCGTTGACCAGTTGTCTCTCTGTCCCTTCCTCAGGCCGCACCCTGGTGGACTACCGGTCAGTGAAGTTCCCTCTTGCGGCAGCTCCCGGGCCTGAGCTGGCTGGCCCCCTTCATACCCGGTTTCATCAAGGTCCCCAAATGGGTCTTAGCCCTGGCCGCCAATAAATTCTAAATCCCTCCCTTCCCCTCACCCATCCCACCCCCACCTTAGGCCTTGCCTAACCCCCCCCCCCCCACTCACTTCCCCTCACCCCCTCCCCACCTCCCCTAGACGTCGGCTGCCTCGCCGGTGAAGACGCGGAGGATTTGGATTTATTCTGAAGTGCCAGCCAGGACCAGCAGCTAAGGGCGCCAAAACCCACGCAGACAATCCTTGCATGAAAAGCTAAAACAAACTCATACAGAGGGCTCAGCTGTAAATTTGCAATTAGGAAATGGGGGGAGGCGGCCACGCGCGCGCACACGGGCGGGGAAGGGGCATTTTAACGCCGTCGGATGGCCTCGAACCACCTCCGGTCCACGTCCCCCGTAAACCTGTCGCCGAGAGCCTGGAGATTTGTGCTGCAAGGGAGACGTGCCGAAGCTTTTTGTCCTGCACTCGACAGGGCCCTTTGCAAGAATACCACTCTCAAGGGGGGTGGAAAACAACAATTTACACCGCACGTGAAGAGAGTGCTGATTCGTTGGCAAAGTGGACTCTGATCGGCAGACGCTTTGCCGTGGAGAATGCACCAGCGGCGGTGACTGCCAAGCGTCGTTTGAAATTTAAACCAGGCAGCTCGACCCTGATTGGTCGAGGCAATCCATAGAGCCTACATTCTTTGCTGTCTCCAAAAGGACAATACCCAGACTCTGCACTGCAATTACTGTACAAGGACGCAATGATCAGTCCACCGCTGGGGTGGGGGGTGGGGGGTTGCTAATGGAAGTTGTTGTCCTGTGGCCTTTGTCTAACTAATACCGTTAAGATGTCACTGATGGTTTAAAAAAATATATATAAACTCTGCTCATTGATGCTCGTTGGAGAAGTACCCGGACTGCCTGGTGTTTGCTCCCTGCATGCGTAACTTGGATGTGGCGTCTGGGCTCCGAGCGTTGAAATTTTGAACCAGATTATGCCTCGGACCTTTCACCGGGTCCTGAGATTGCCGATGACCCACTGCCTCACGCCGCGGTGCATCCAGGGCCCGCCCTGGTTCCCGTGCGACCTGTCTCCCAGCCTCGGGGCCGGGTTGGGTAACCCCACCACCCCACCACCTTGCCCTGACTCCACTGGGGGTGGGGGGGATGGTGGGGGGTGGGTGGTGTTGGAGCCGAACGCTCTCCTTCGCTTCATCTGCGCTGGCGACCTTGGGGCCTCGTGCGGCGATTGAGGTCACGGGCCTGGCATCTTTGACCCTCTGCGGACGGGCGCTCCCTGTACTCTCCCTGGTTTTGGAGACCGGTGCCTTTTTGAGATACCCCCTCCACCACCTCGAGGCGGCTCAGAGTCAAGGCCACCTTTTGGTGGAGTCAGCTTTTGGATCCACCCCTGCGGTGTGCCATTAACCACCCTCTCCCCCGACGTAGCCCTCACAACATCGCCAACGCCTCGAGAGGGCCCCCTCATGACCTGAAAGATCGCCCGACTTTGATCTCCCACAGAGGGCCCAAAAAACTTTGCAGACAGAAAGAACGTGTGCACAAATTGCGCCTATTTCAACCTAAACAAAGTAAGTGACAGCCATTCGCTGACTCATTCCTCAGGGCAATGCCTCGACCAATCAGGGTCGAGCCGCCTGGTCTAAATTTCAAATGATGCTTGGCAGTTAACTGTCAGTCACTGCCGCTGGTGCATTCTCCATGGCAACGCCTCTGCCAATCAGAGTCTACTTTGCCAACTAATCAGCACTCTCTTCACGTGCGGTGTAAATTGTTGTTTTCCCCCTTATATTGGTATTCTTGCAGAGGTTCCTGTCGAGTGCAAGACAAAAAGCTTCGACACGTCCCTTTTCCAGCAAAATCCCCAAAACCGCGCAAAACCACGGCCCTCACACAGACAGAAAACGAACAGGGCCTTCGCAGGTTACCCGCTCTGTCCTCCCCTTAAACCAGAACCCAAGAAATCCAATGTCCACTCGGCAGGTACTAAGGTACCACCATGGTGATAAAACCCCTCCCGGCTCCATTGTCGGGCTGAACCGAATAGTAGTTTATATTGTCGCTAAAACTCCTGCTTCGGCCATAAGGGAAAGTGAGATTCTCCCTCTCTTCACGACTACGCCCTCCCCCGCCCCGCCCCGCCCCCAACTTGCTGGCCACACTCTGTCTTTGGACCCCCGAAGCTCGAGGCCTTTCCTCAGCTGCCTCGCTGACCTGAGAATTACGAGATTTTCTTTGCAATAAAATGGATCTTTTATCAAACCCCTGCAATTGTCTCAGTCTCGTCATCTCGCTCTCTGGTATTCCCACATCCACACTCAATGCTCACTTTAAATGCCGAGCGCTGCGAGTCTCTCACTGTCTGCGAATCTGAGTGTGCATGTATGTGTGCGTGCGTGTATGTGCTCACGTGTGTGCATATGTGTATGCATGCATGTGTCTGAGGGCGTGCGTATGTGTGCACGCATGTGTATGTATATGTGTGCACGCATACGTGTGTGTATATGTGTGAACTCGTGTGCATATGTGTATATGTGTGCACGTATGTGTGCATGCAAAAGTGTGTGTACGTGTGCACACGTGTATGTGTATATGTGTGCACACATACGTGTTGTATGTGTGCACGCATACGTGTGTGTATGTGTGCATACATACGTGTAACTGTGCACGCATACGTGTGTACGTGTGCACACATACGTGTGTGTGCACGCATACGTGTGTGTGCACGCATACGTGTGTGTGCACGCATACGTGTGTGTATGTGCGCACGCATACGTGTGTAAATGTGCGCACGCATACGTGTGTAAATGTGCGCACGCATACGTGTGTAAATGTGCGCACGCATACGTGTGTGCGTATGTGTGCACGCATACGTGTGTGCGTATGTGCGCACGCATACGTGTGTGTATGTGCACACGCATACGTGTGTGCGTATGCGCGCACGCATGCATACGTGTGTGCGTATGCGCGCACGCATGCATACGTGTGTGCGTATGCGCGCACGCATGCATACGTGTGTGCGTATGCGCGCACGCATACGCGTGTGTGCGCGCACGCATACGCGTGTGTGCGCGCACGCATACGCGTGTGTGCGCGCACGCATACGCGTGTGTGCGCGCACGCATACGCGTGTATGCGCGCACGCATACACGTGTATGCGCACACGCATACGTGTGTGTGTATGCGCGCACGCATAAGTGTGTGTATGCGCGCACGCATACGTGTGTGTATATGCGCGCACGCATACGTGTGTGTGTGTATGCGTGCACGCATACGTGTGTATGTGTGCACGCATACGTGTGTATGTGTGCACGCATACGTGTGTGTGTGTGCACGCATACGTGTGTGTGTGTGCACGCATACGTGTGTGTGTGTGCACGCATACGTGTGTGTGTGCACGCCTACGTGTGTGTGTGTGCACGCCTACGTGTGTGTGTGTGCACGCCTACGTGTGTGTGTGTGCACGCCTACGTGTGTGTGTGTGCACGCCTACGTGTGTGTGTGTGCACGCCTACGTGTGTGTGTGTGCACGCCTACGTGTGTGTGTGTGCACGCCTACATGTGTGTGTGTGCACGCCTACGTGTGTGTGTGTGCACGCCTACGTGTGTGTGTGTGCACGCCTACGTGTGTGTGTGTGCACGCCTACGTGTGTGTGTGTGCACGCCTACGTGTGTGTGTCTGCATACGTTGGTGTGTATGTGCACGCATTTGTGTATGTGTGCACGCATTCGTGTGTGTGTATGTGTGCACGCATACGTGTGTGTGCACGCATACGTGTGTGTATGTGTGCACGCATACGTGTGTATGTGTGCACGCATACGTGTGTATGTGTGCACGCATACGTGTGTATGTGTGCACGCCTACGTGTGTGTGTGTGCACGCCTACGTGTGTGTGTGTGCACGCATACGTGTGTGTGTGTGTATGCATACGTTGGTGTGTATGTGCACGCATTTGTGTATGTGTGCACGCATTCGTGTGTGTGTATGTGTGCACGCATACGTGTGTGTGTGTGCACGCATACGTGTGTGTATGTGTGCACGCATACGTGTGTGTATGTGTGCACGCATACGTGTGTATGTCTGCACGCATACGTGTGTATGTCTGCACGCATACGTGTGTATGTCTGCACGCATACGTGTGTATGTCTGCACGCATACGTGTGTATGTGTGCAAGCATACGTGTGTATGTGTGCACGCATACGTGTGTATGTGTGCACGCATACGTGTGTATGTGTGCACGCATACGTGTGTATGTGTGCACGCATACGTGTGTATGTGTGCACGCATACGTGTGTATGTGTGCACGCATACGTGTGTATGTGTGCACGCATACGTGTGTATGTGTGCACGCAAACGTGTGTGTGTATGCATACGTTGGTGTGTATGTGCACACATTTGTGTGTGTATGTGTGCAGGCATACGTGTGTGTGTATGTGTGCAAGCATACGTGTGTGTGTGCAAGCATACGTGTGTGTGTGTGTGTGCACGCATACGTGTGTGTGTGTGTGTGTGCACGCATACGTGTGGGTATGTGTGCACGCATGCGTGTATCTGTGCACGCATATGTGTGTGTATGTGCGCACGCATACGTGTGTGTATGCGCGCACAAATACGTGTGTGTATGCGCGCACGCTTACGTGTGTGTATGCGCGCACGCATACGTGTGTGAATGCGCGCACGCATACACGTGTGTGTATGCGCGCACGCATACGTGTGTGTATGCGCGCACGCATGCGTGTGTGTGTGTGCACGCCTACGTGTGTGTGTGTGCACGCCTACGTGTGTGTGTGTGCACGCCTACGTGTGTGTGTGTGCACGCCTACGTGTGTGTGTGTGCACGCCTACGTGTGTGTGTGTGCACGCCTACGTGTGTGTGTGTGCACGCCTACGTGTGTGTGTGTGCACGCCTACGTGTGTGTGTGTGCACGCCTACGTGTGTGTGTGTGCACGCCTACGTGTGTGTGTGTGCACGCCTACGTGTGTGTGTGTGCACGCCTACGTGTGTGTGTCTGCATACGTTGGTGTGTATGTGCACGCATTTGTGTATGTGTGCACGCATTCGTGTGTGTGTATGTGTGCACGCATACGTGTGTGTGCACGCATACGTGTGTGTATGTGTGCACGCATACGTGTGTATGTGTGCACGCATACGTGTGTATGTGTGCACGCATACGTGTGTATGTGTGCACGCCTACGTGTGTATGTGTGCACGCCTACGTGTGTATGTGTGCACGCATACGTGTGTGTGTGTGTATGCATACGTTGGTGTGTATGTGCACGCATTTGTGTATGTGTGCACGCATTCGTGTGTGTGTATGTGTGCACGCATACGTGTGTGTGTGTGCACGCATACGTGTGTGTATGTGTGCACGCATACGTGTGTGTATGTGTGCACGCATACGTGTGTATGTCTGCACGCATACGTGTGTATGTCTGCACGCATACGTGTGTATGTCTGCACGCATACGTGTGTATGTGTGCACGCATACGTGTGTATGTGTGCACGCATACGTGTGTATGTGTGCACGCATACGTGTGTATGTGTGCACGCATACGTGTGTATGTGTGCACGCATACGTGTGTATGTGTGCACGCATACGTGTGTATGTGTGCACGCAAACGTGTGTATGTGTGCACGCATACGTGTGTGTGTATGCATACGTTGGTGTGTATGTGCACACATTTGTGTGTGTATGTGTGCAGGCATACGTGTGTGTGTATGTGTGCAAGCATACGTGTGTGTGTGTATGTGTGCAAGCATACGTGTGTGTGTGTGTGTGCACGCATACGTGTGTGTGTGTGTGTGTGTGCACGCATACGTGTGGGTATGTGTGCACGCATGCGTGTATCTGTGCACGCATATGTGTGTGTATGTGCGCACGCATACGTGTGTGTATGCGCGCACAAATACGTGTGTGTATGCGCGCACGCTTACGTGTGTGTATGCGCGCACGCATACGTGTGTGAATGCGCGCACGCATACACGTGTGTGTATGCGCGCACGCATACGTGTGTGTATGCGCGCACGCATGCGTGTGTGTATGTGCGCACGCATACGTGTGTGTGTATGCGTGCACGCATAAGTGTGTGTATGCGTGCACGCATACGTGTGTATGCGCGCACGCATACGTGTGTGTATGCGCGCACGCATACGTGTGTGTGTATGCACGCACGCATACGTGTGTGTGTATGCACGCACGCATACGTGTGTGTGTATGCACGCACGCATACGTGTGTATGCGCGCACGCATACGTGTTTGTGTATGCGCGCACGCTTACGTGTGTATGCGCGCACGCATACATTTGTGTGTATGCGTGCACGCATACGTGTGTATGCATGCACGCATACGTGTGTGTGTATGCGTGCACGCATATGTGTGTATGTATGCACGCATACGTGTGTATGTGTGCACGCATACGTGTGTATGTGTGCACGCATACATGTGTGTGTATGTGTGTATGCATACGTTGGTGTGTATGTGCACGCATTTGTGTGTGTATGTGTGCACGCATTTGTGTGTGTATGTGTGCACGCATACGTGTGTGTGTATGTGTGCAAGCATACGTGTGTGTGTATGTGTGCACGCATACGTGTGTGTATGTGTGCACGCATACGTGTGTGTATGTGTGCACGCATACGTGTGTGTACGTGTGCACGCATACGTGTACCTGTGCACGCATATGTGTGTATGTGTGCACGCATACGTGTGTGTATGCGCGCACGCATACGTGTGTGTATGCGCGCACGCATACGTGTGTGTATGCGCGCACGCATACGTGTGAATGCGCGCACGCATACGCGTGTGTGTATGCGCGCACATATACGCGTGTGTGTATGCGCGCACGCATACGTGTGTGTATGCGCGCACGCATACGTGTGTGTATGCGCGCACGCATATGTGTGTATGCGCGCACGCATACGTGTGTGTATGCGCGCACGCATACGTGTGTGTATGCGCGCACGCATACGTGTGTATGCGCGCACGCATACATGTGTGTGTATGCGCGCACGCATACATGTGTATGCGCGCACGCATACGTGTGTGTGTATGCGCGCACGCATATGTGTGTGTATGCGTGCACGCATACGTGTGTGTATGCACGCACGCATACGTGTGTGTGTATGCGCGCACGCATACGTGTGTGTATGCGCGCACGCATACGTGTGTGTATGCGCGCATGCATACGTGTGTGTGTATGCGCTCACGCATACGTGTGTGTATGCGCGCACGCATACGTGTGTATGCGCGCACGCATACGTGTGTGTGTATGCGCGCACGCATACGTGTGTGTATGCGCGCACGCTTACGTGTATGCACGCACGCATACATGTGTGTGTATGCGCGCACGCATACGTGTGTATGCGCGCACGCATACGTGTGTGTGTATGCGTGCACGCATACGTGTGTGTGTGTATGCGTGCACGCATACGTGTGTGTGTATGCGTGCACGCATATGTGTGTATGTATGCACGCATACGTGTGTATGTGTGCACGCATACATGTGTGTGTATGTGTGTATGCATACGTTGGTGTGTATGTGCACGCATTTGTGTGTGTATGTGTGCACGCATTTGTGTGTATGTGTGCACGCATACGTGTATGTGTGCAAGCATACGTGTGTGTGTATGTGTGCACGCATACGTGTGTGTATGTGTGCACGCATACGTGTGTGTATGTGTGCATGCATACGTGTACGTGTGCACGCATATGTGTGTATGTGTGCACGCATACGTGTGTGTATGTGTGCACGCATGCGTGTGTATGTGTGCACGCATGCGTGTGTATGTGTGCACGCATACATGTGTGTGTATGTGCGCACGCATACGTGTGTGTATGTGCGCACGCATACATGTGTATGCGCGCACGCATACGTGTGTGTGTATGCGCGCACGCATACGTGTGTGTATGCGCGCACGCATATGTGTGTGTGTATGCGCGCACGCTTACGTGTGTATGCGCGCACACATACGTGTGTGTGTATGCGCGCACGCATACGTGTGTGTATGCGCGCACGCATACGTGTGTGTGTGTATGCGTGCACGCATACGTGTGTGTATGCGTGCACGCTTACGTGTGTGTATGCGTGCACGCATACGTGTGTGTATGTCCGCACGCATACGTGTGTGTGTATGCGCGCACGCATACGTGTGTGTGTATGCGCGCACGCATACGTGTGTGTATGCGCGCACGCATACGTGTGTGTGTATGCGCGCACGCATACGTGTGTGTATGCGCGCACGCATACGTGTGTGTGTATGCGCGCACGCATACGTGTGTGTGTATGCGCGCACGCATACGTGTGTGTGTATGCGCGCACGCATACGTGTGTGTGTATGCGCGCACGCATACGTGTGTGTGTATGCGCGCACGCATACGTGTGTGTATGCGCGCACGCATACGTGTGTGTGTATGCGCGCACGCATACGTGTGTGTATGCGCGCACGCATACGTGTGTATGTATGCGCGCACGCATACGTGTGTATGTATGCGCACAGGCATACGTGTGTGTATATGCGGGCACGCATACGTGTGTATATGTGGGCACGCAATTGTGTGTGTATATGTGCGCATGCGTACGTGTGTATATGTGCGCATGCGTACGTGTGTATATGTGCGCACGCATGCGTGTGTGTATATGTGTGCACCCATAGCTGTATGCATGTGTGTGCATGCATATGTGTGTGCGCGCATATATGTGTGCGTACGTATATGTGTTCGTGCACATGCATTGTGTGTGAGTGTGCGCGTGTGTATGTGCATGCGTGTGTGTACATGTCTCAGTCCATGCTCAGTGGGTCTTGCTCCCGCCTTGAAGTCAGAAGCTATCACGCCGAAGTCGCCCGGCGCTTCCAGAGACTCGACCTGACGACCCAGGGCCCCAAGCTCCCGGTGCCGGCACCGAGTGAGGGCTGCAGCGGCCGAGGGAACAGTGCCTTCTGAATGAGGGCAGTGAACCCGAGGGCCCCGTCTGCCCTCTCAAAAGGGGGAATGTGAAAAGTGCCCCCCCCACCCCCATCTCCCCTCTCCCCTACCCCGGAAGAAGAGGAAGGCGGGGAGGGGGGGAGGCGGTGGAGTTCTCCGCAATGTCCTGGAACCCGTATCCATCCCTCGGTCAACGTCACCATAACAGAAGCAGGCGATTGTGGTCGGTGGGAACCTGCTGCGTTTCCCACATCACAGCTGTGAGCGCGCTTCAAAAATAAAAATGCATTTCCCTCACTCAACCCTTCGTGAATCTTTACCGGATTGGCACCCGGACTCCCAAGGGTTAGGAACATTGGAGCCAGGAGTAAGGCCATTCGGCCCTTCGAGCCTTCTCCCCCATTCATTACGATTGTGGCTGATCATCCAACTCAATAGCCCTGCTCCCGCTTTCTCCCCATACCCTTTGATCCCTTTCACCCCAAGAGCTATATCTATCTCCTTCTTGGAAACATACAATGTTTTGGCCTCAGCTACTTTCTGTGGTAACGAATTCCACAGGCTCACCGCTCTCTGGGTGAAGAAATTTCTCCTCATCTCAGTCCTAAATGGTCTACCCCGTATCCTCAGACTGTGACCCCCCCCTGGTTCTTGGAGAATTCCAAATATTCGCCACCCCCCCCGTTTGGGATGACAGGGTTCCTGCTTGCCTCAGCATCTATTGGCTTTCCACCCCCACCCCCCCCCCCCCCTCACCATCCCCACCTCGTTCCGAGACTCTACCCACCCCCACCCCCCACCACGGCTCCAGGCTTGCCTGCCGGGGAGGGGGGTGGGGAGAGCGCCCTATCTACATCTCCGGAGAACGATTACGCAAACCAGGATTGCATTCCCTGGAACTGAGAAGGCTAAGGGTTGATTTGATTAACGTTTACGATTGAGGGGAACTGATAGCGGCTGATAAGGGCAAACAAAAAATAACCTATTCCGGCTGGTTGGGGAGTCGAGGGACGAGGGGGCAGAGTCTGAAATAAATCAGAGCCGGGACATTCAGGAGTGATAGGAGACAAACTGCGATTGTTACGGGATCAATTATTAATTTGCAATCTCAAATATTTGGATGGAAGTTATCCGAAACGATTACAGGGTATGGGGGCGAAGGTGGGGGTGTGGAGTTGGGTCACAGATCAGCCCTGAGCACGTTGAACAAGGGAAAGAGGCTCGAGGGGGCTGAATGGCCTCCTCCTGTTCCTGTGTAACAGGCTTGAGAGGGGCTGAATGGCCTCCTCCTGTTCCTGTGTAACAGGCTCGAGAGGGGCTGAATGGCCTCCTCCTGTTCCTGTGTAACAGGCTCGAGAGGGGCTGAATGGCCTCCTCCTGTTCCTCTGTAACAGGCTCGAGGGGGCTGAATGGCCTCCTCCTGGTCCTGAGTAAGAGACTCAAGGGGCTGAATGGCCTCCTCCTGTTCCTGTGTGACAGACTCGAGGAGGGCTGAATGGCCTCCTCCTGTTCCTGTGTGACAGACTCGAGGAGGGCTGAATGGCCTCCTCCTGTTCCTGTGTGACAGACTCAAGGGGCTGAATGGCCTCCTGCCTGATTTTATATGAAAGATGATCTGGAACTGCAAGGGAGAGAAACACAATTTATTTTTTTTAAAAAGACACAACCCAGAAAAGAATCGCAATGGAAATAATGATGATTTAGGTTCAGATTGAGTGAAACATTAAGACAGGAGACAGCGAGTGTGTAAATGGAACAATGTCAAGAATAGTTGGGGTTAAGGAGGGTCCCGATCGAGGGTATAAAATATTAACCGGGACAGAGGGGGTTAAGGAGGGTCCCGATCGAGGGTATAAAATATTAACCGGGACAGAGGGGTTTAAGGAAGGTCCCGATCGAGGGTATAAAATATTAACCGGGGCAGAGGAGGTTAAGGAGGGTCCCGATCGAGTGTATAAAATATTAACCGGGACAGAGGGGGTTAAGGAGGGTCCCGATCGAGTGTATAAAATATTAACCGGGACAGAGGGTGTTAAGGAGGGTCCCGATCGAGGGTGTAAAATATTAACCGGGACAGAGGGGGTTAAGGAGGGTCCCGATCGAGGGTATAAAGTATTAACCGGGACAGAGGGAGATTGTGGAGGGTCCCGATTGAGGGTATAAAATATTAACCGGGACAGAGGGGGTTAAGGAGGGTCCCGATCGAGGGTATAAAATATTAACCGGGACAGAGGGGTTAAGGAGGGTCCTGATCGAGGGTATAAAATATGAACCGGGACAGAGAGGGTTAAGGAGGGTCCCGATCGAGGGTATAAGATATTAACCGGGACAGAAGGGGTTAAGGGGGGTTCCGATCGAGGGTATAAAATATTAACCGGGACAGAGGGGGTTAAGGAGGGTCCCGATTGGGGGTATAAAACATTAACCGGGATAGAGGGGGTTAAGGGGGGTCCCGATCGAGGGTATAAAATATTAACCGGGATAGAGGGGGTTAAGGGGGGGTCCCGATCGAGGGTATAAAATATTAACCGGGACAGAGGGGGTTAAGGAGGGTCCCGATTGGGGGTATAAAATATTAACATTAACCAGGTCAGAGGGGGTTAAGGAGGGTCCCGTTTGAGGGTATAAAATATTAACTGGGACAGAGGGGGTTAAAGAGGGTCCCGATCGAGGGTATAAAACATTAACCGGGATAGAGGGGGTTAAGGGGGGTCCCGATCGAGGGTATAAAATATTAACCGGGATAGAGGGGGTTAAGGGGGGTCCCGATCGAGGGTATAAAATATTAACCGGGATAGAGGGGGTTAAGGGGGGTCCCGATCGAGGGTATAAAATATTAACCGGGATAGAGGGGGTTAAGGGGGGTCCCGATCGAGGGTATAAAATATTAACCGGGATAGAGGGGGTTAAGGGGGGTCCCGATTGAGGGTATAAAATATTAATATTAACCAGGGCAGAGGGGGTTAAGGAGGGTCCCGATCGAGGGTATAAAATATTCACCGGGATTTGAAGGTACCGGTAGCCACTGGAGTTCCATCAGTAGGGGGCAGGATGGACCCAGATTTTGATTCAAACTCAGCGACGGGGACTGTGGGATTAAAAACCTCGTCATGATGGCCGGACCATCGCATTGGTGCCCACTACAATCGGCCAAGCGCCCCGCCTTCCCTCAGTGACCGGGGTGGTGGGCGAGGGGGTGGGAGGGAGGGACAGTAGGCGGAGGGGGGGGGGGGGTGGTGGAGAGGGTGGTTCGAATTGGCGCCGAGCCTCACTCCAAGCAAACGCGCACAGAGAGCCGGAGATCCCAGGTTCCCCCCTCCGCTCTCCGGTTCTTTGCTGACTGAGCAGGTGCCATGGTTGGGGAGGGGGTGGGGGGGGGGGGGGGGGTTAGTGCTGGGAAAATCCAGGGAGGTTTTGCGTGGAGAGAGAGAGAGCGAGCGTGCACGTGAATGTGTGTGTGCATTGGCGGTGCACATGCATTGGGGGTATCTGTGGGCTTGAGAGTATAAAATATTAACCGGGACAGAGGGGGTTAAGGAGGGTCCCGATCGAGGGTATAAAATATTAACCGGGACAGAGGGGGTTAAGGAGGGTCCCGATCGAGGGTATAAAATATTAACCGGGACAGAGGGGGTTAAGGAGGGTTCCGATCGAGGGTATAAAATATTAACCGGGACAGAGGGGGTTAAGGAGGGTCCCGATCGAGGGTGTATAATAATATCTTGAACAGAGGGGGTTAAGGAGGGTCCCGATCAAGGGTATAAAATATTAACCGGGACAGAGGGGGTTAAGGAGGGTCCCGATCAAGGGTATAAAATATTAACCAGGACAGAGGGGGTTAAGGAGGGTACAGATCGAGGGTATAAAATATTAACTGGGACAGAGGGGGTTAAGGAGGGTCCCGATCAAGGGTATAAAATATTAACTGGGACAGAGGGGGTTAAAGAGGGTCCCGATCGAGGGTATAAAATATTAACCGGGACAGAGGGGGTTAAAGAGGGTCCCGATCGAGGGTATAAAATATGAACCGGGACAGAGGGGGTTAAGGAGGGTTCCGATCGAGGGTATAAAATATAACACAGGAGAGGGTATGAGTGCATCGCGGGTCTGTGTGACCCTGGAGGTCAGGAGAGAGGGTCAGGGCAACGGAGGAACCCTGAAGGTTTATGACGGAGACAAAGGCCATTCGTTCCATCCCATCTGTGCCGGCCAGGATAGAGGTCAGTCCGCTCTGACCTCCCGCCTTCCTCGCTCTTGGTCCTCGTGCTGCAAACCCGAGCGTCTGTCTTTATTCTCGTGCGACGAGGGTCTCCGCCTTCGACCACCCTTCCTGATGATGAGTTCCAGATCCCCTGCGAGCCCCAACCCCCTCTCTCTCTCCCCCCTCCACCAACCTCTGGGTGACAAAAAGACTCTCCCCCTTATCCTTCGAATTGAACTTCATCGACCCCGCTGCTAATGGGAGATATGTCCGTCCTAGTCATTCAATAATTTTTAGAAAAATGATTCGTTCACGGGGACATGGGTTTCGCCGGCTGGGTCCGGCGTTTATTGCCCATCCCTAATTGCCCCCTGGAGGTGGTGGTGGTGGTGGGTGAGCCGCCTTCTCGAACCGCTGCACTCCCTGTGGCGTAGGGACGGATGTTGAACAGGGTAAACAGGCTCGAGGGGGGGCTGAATGGCCTCCTCCTGTTCCTGTGTAACAGCTCGAGGGGGCTGAATGGCCTCCTCCTCTTCCTGTGTAACAGGCTTGAGGGGCTGAATGGCCTCCTCCTGTTCCTGTGTAACAGGCTCGAAGGGGATGAATGGCCTCATCCTGTTCCTGTGTAATAGGCTCGAAGGGGATGAATGGCCTCCTCCTGTTCCTGTGTAACAGGCTCGAGAAGGGGCTGAATGGCCTCCTCCTGTTCCTGTGTAATAGGCTCGAGGGGGCTGAATGGCCTCCTCCTGTTCCTGTGTAACAGGCTCGAGAGGCTGAATGGCCTCTTCCTGTTCCTGTGTAACAGGCTCGAGAGGGGCTGAATGGCCTCCTCCTGTTCCAGTGTAACAGGCTCGAGAGGGGCTGAATGGTCTCCTCCTGTTCCAGTGTAACAGGCTCGAGAGGGGCTGAATGGCCTCCTCCTGTTCCTGTGTAACAGGCTCGAGAAGGGGCTGAATGGCCTCCTCCTGTTCCCTGTGTCACAGGCTCAAGGGGCTGAATGGCCTCCTCCTGTTCCTGTGTAACAGGCTCGAGAAGGGGCTGAATGGCCTCCTCCTGTTCCCTGTGTCACAGACTCGAGGGGCTGAATGGCCTCCTCCTGTTCCTGTGTAACAGGCTCGAGAAGGGGCTGAATGGCCTCCTCCTGTTCCTGTGTAACAGGCTCGAGAAGGGGCTGAATGGCCTCCTCCTGTTCCTGTTGCAGGGAGGGAGTCCGATTTTCTGGAAGAGGTTCCGAGCAGCCTCCTCGGTCTTTTCCGAGTCGACCACACATCGGCGTGTGTGGGTGGGGGGGGGGGGGGGGCGGTGGGGGGGAGGAGGGGGGTCTGGAGACACGTGTAGTCCAGACCGGGTTAAGGGCGACAGACAGATTTCCCCCTCCCCTAAAAGGGGAACATGAGTGAACCAGATGGGGTTTTTTATATATAAACGACCATGGGCAACGCCTGCGTGCTCATCCTTAAGATTTTCTGCTCCAGATTTTAGTATCGGGTTCGAATTCCGTCTGCCGGTGGTGGGATTGGAGACCGGGTTTCCCCGGAGCGGGGTCTCTGGATCGCCAGTCCGGCGACACGGCCGCCAAGCCATCCCTCAGAACCTCGTACGCCTCGATTAAATCTCTCCTCACCCTCCCCCACCCCACGGTTCCCCACCTCCCTCCCTCCCTCCCTCTGTTTCTCTCCCTCTCTCCCTTCGCTGTCTCTTTCCCCCTCCCCCTCTCCCACCCCACCCCTCTCTCCCTACCCCTCTCCGGCTCTCCTCCTGTCCCCTTCCTCCCCTCTCCCACTCCCAATCCCTCCCTTCCTCTTCCCCCTCGCTCTTACTCCCCCTCTATTTCTCTTCCATTCTCTCTCACTCCATCCCACTCTCTCTCCCCTTCCCTCCCTTTCTTTCTCCGTCTCTCCCTCCCTTTCTCTGTCCCTCTCCCTCCCCTGTCTCTCTCTACCCCTCCCTCTCTCTTTCTCTCCCTCCGAATATCCCTCCCCCTTTCCCCGTCTCTATCTCCCTCTTCCTCTCCCCCTCCCTCTCTCTCTCTTTCTCTCCCCTCCTCTCTCCCTCCCGAATATCCCTCCCCCTTTCTCTCCCTCTTCCCCGTCTCTATCTCCCTCTTCCTCTCCCCCTCCCTCTCTCTCTCTCTTTCTCTCCCCTCCTCTCTCCCTCCCCCTTTCCCCCCTCGAATTCCGTCTGCCGGGTGGTGGGATTTGAGACCGGGCTTCCCCGGTGCGTTACCCTGGCGGGGTCTCTGGATCGCCAGTCTGGCGACAACGCCACTGCGCTTCCCCTCAGAGCTTTGTACGCCTCGATTAAATCTCTCCCCTCCCCCCACCCCCCCCCCCACCCCCCACCACCACCCCTCCACCCCCTTGGTTCCAAAGGAAAAAAATCCACCCACACGCCAGCCTCTCCAATCTTCCCCCATAACTAAAATTCTCTATTCTGGGTAAAACATCTTCAGGAAGGCCTATGGCATGCTTGCCTTCATCGGCAGGTATTCCAGAGACCCCGGGGTACTGGGTATAAAAGCTGGGAAGTCATGCTGCAGCTGTATAGAAACTTGGTTAGGCCACACTTGGAATATTGCATGCAATTCTGGTCGCCACATTACCAGAAGGATATGGAGGTGTTGGAGAGGGTGCAGAGGAGGTTTACCAGGATGCTGCCTGGTCTGGAGGTTATTAGCTACGAGAAGAGGTTGGAGAAAGTCAGATTGTTCACTAGAGCGACGGAGATCGAGGGGCGACTTGATAGAAGGTGACAAAATTATGAGTGGCATGGACAGAGTAGATAGTCAGAAGCTTTTTCCCAGGCTGGAAAAGTCAATTACTAGGGGACATAGATTTAAGGTGAGAGGAGAAAACTATAGAGGAGATGTGCGGGGCAAGTTTTTTACGCAGAGGGTAGTGAGTGTCTGGAATTTGCTGCCAGAGGAGGTGGTGGAAGCAGGTACGATAGTGGTTTTTAAGAGGCAGCTTGACGTGAATAGGATGGGAATGGAGGGATACGGACCCCGGAAGTGCAACATGTTTTAGTCTGACGGGCAATATGATAGGCGCAGGCTTGGAGGGCCGAAGGGCCTGTTCCTGTGCTGCACTTTCCTTTGGTCGTTGCAAATCCCCTCTTGCATCCTCTCCAGCCTGCGATCACATCCATCCTGCCACGCAGTGCCCTTTCCTAGCTGGGGTCTAACCTCCCTTTCCCTCATGAGGCCGGGCCCGGCAAAGGACAATGTTGCACCGGCTGTGATGGCTTGCGTGGTTCAATAGCATCCAGGGGGTCGGCGTGGCAGAGGGTGGGCGAGGGGAGGGTGGAGGTCATGGGGGCGCCGACACACGTCAGCGACCCTTCCCCCTAGGTAAGCTGTCCGCGAGTCAGCCGCACAAAAGTGCACAGAAATCCCCTCTGAATGGCCCCTTTGTCTCCTCGAGTTATGTAACCCGGCCTTTGTCAGCAAGAACAAACTTACAGACAAACAGATCAAATCACAGCTCTGTGGGAGCCAGGTCTGCTCTCTCTGCTTGGCGGGGGCTGTACCTGTCCTGGGAGTGTTTGATGGGGGCATTGTAGAGGGAGCTTTACTCTGTATCTAACCCCGTGCTGTACCTGTCCTGGGAGTGTTTGATGGGGGCATTGTAGAGGGAGCTTTACTCTGTATCTAACCCCGTGCTGTACCTGTCCTGGGAGTGTTTGATGGGGACAGTGTAGAGGGAGCTTTACTCTGTATCTAACCCCGTGCTGTACCTGTCCTGGGAGTGTTTGATGGGGACAGTGTAGAGGGAGCTTTACTCTTTATCTAACCCCGTGCTGTACCTGTCCTGGGAGTGTTTGATGGGGACGGTGTAGAGGGAGCTTTACTCTGTATCTAACTCCGTGCTGAACCTGTCCTGGGAGTGTTTGATGGGGACAGTGTAGAGGGAGATTTACTCTGTATCTAACTCCGTGCTGAACCTGTCCTGGGAGTGTTTGATGGGGACAGTGTAGAGGGATATTTACTCTGTATCTAACCCCACGCTGAACCTGTCCTGGGAGTGTTTGATGGGGACAGTGTAGAGGGAGCTTTACTCTGTATCTAACCCCGTGCTGTCCCTGTCCTGGGAGTGTTTGATGGGGACAGTGTAGAGGGAGCTTTACTCTGTATCTAACCCCGTGCTGTACCTGTCCTGGGAGAGTTTGATGGGGACAGTGTAGAGAGAGATTTACTCTGTATCTAACCCCGTGCTGTACCTGTCCTGGGAATGTTTGATGGGGATGGTGTAGAGGGAGCTTTACTCTGTATCTAACCCCGTGCTGTACCTGTCCTGGGAGTGTTTGATGGGGACAGTGTAGAGGAGCTTTACTCTGTATCTAACCCCGTGCTGTACCTGTCCTGGGAGTGTTTGATTGGGACAGTGTAGAGGGAGCTTTACTCTGTATCTAACCCCATGCTGTACCTGTCCTGGGAGCGTTTGATGGGGACAGTGTAGAGGGAGCTTTACTCTGTATCTAACCCCGCGCTGTACCTGTGCTGGGAATGTTTGATGGGGACAGTGTAGAGGGAGCTTTACTCTGTATCTAACCCCGTGCTGTACCTGTCCTGGGAGTGTTTGATGGGGACAGTGTAGAGGGAGCTTTACTCTGTATCTAATCCCGTGCTGTACCTGTCCTGGGAGTGTTTGATGGGGACGGTGTAGAGGGAGCTTTACTCTGTATCTAACCCCGTGCTGTACCTGTCCTGGGAGTGTTTGATGGGGACGGTGTAGAGGGAGCTTTACTCTGTATCTAACCCCGTGCTGTACCTGTCCTGGGAGTGTTTGATGGGGACGGTGTAGAGGGAGTTTACTCTGTATCTAACCCCGTGCTGTACCTGTCCTGGGAGTGTTTGATGGGGACGGTGTAGAGGGAGCTTTACTCTGTATCTAACCCCGTGCTGTACCTGTCCTGGGAGTGTTTGATGGGGACGGTGTAGAGGGAGTTTACTCTGTATCTAACCCCGTGCTGTACCTGTCCTGGGAGTGTTTGATGGGGACGGTGTAGAGGGAGCTTTACTCTGTATCTAACCCCGTGCTGTACCTGTCCTGGGAGTGTTTGATGGGGACAGTGTAGAGGGAGCTTTACTCTGTATCTAACCCCGTGCTGTACCTGTCCTGGGAGTGTTTGATGGGGACAGTGTAGAGGGAGATTTACTCTGTATCTAACCCCGTGCTGTACCTGTCCTGGGAGTGTTTGATGGGGACAGTGTAGAGGGAGCTTTACTCTGTATCTAACCCCGTGCTGTACTGCCCTGGGAGTGTTTGATGGGGACAGTGTAGAGGGAGCTTTACTCTGTATCTAAACCCGTGCTGTACCTGTCCTGGGAGTGTTTGATGGGGACAGTGTAGAGGGAGCTTTACTCTTTATCTAACCCCGTGCTGTACCTGTCCTGGGAGTGTTTGATGGGGACGGTGTAGAGGGAGCTTTACTCTGTATCTAACTCCGTGCTGAACCTGTCCTGGGAGTGTTTGATGGGGACAGTGTAGAGGGAGATTTACTCTGTATCTAACTCCGTGCTGAACCTGTCCTGGGAGTGTTTGATGGGGACAGTGTAGAGGGATATTTACTCTGTATCTAACCCCACGCTGAACCTGTCCTGGGAGTGTTTGATGGGGACAGTGTAGAGGGAGCTTTACTCTGTATCTAACCCCGTGCTGTCCCTGTCCTGGGAGTGTTTGATGGGGACAGTGTAGAGGGAGCTTTACTCTGTATCTAACCCTGTGCTGTACCTGTCCTGGGAGAGTTTGATGGGGACAGTGTAGAGAGAGATTTACTCTGTATCTAACCCCGTGCTGTACCTGTCCTGGGAGTGTTTGATGGGGACAGTGTAGAGGGAGCTTTACTCTGTATCTAACCCCGTGCTGTACCTGTCCTGGGAGTGTTTGATGGGGACGGTGTAGAGGGAGCTTTACTCTGTATCTAACCCCGTGCTGTACCTGTCCTGGGAGTGTTTGATGGGGACGGTGTAGAGGGAGCTTTACTCTGTATCTAACCCCGTGCTGTACCTGTCCTGGGAGTGTTTGATGGGGACAGTGTAGAGGGAGCTTTACTCTGTATCTAACCCCGTGCTGTACCTGTCCTGGGAGTGTTTGATGGGGACAGTGTAGAGGGAGATTTACTCTGTATCTAACCCCGTGCTGTACCTGTCCTGGGAGTGTTTGATGGGGACAGTGTAGAGGGAGCTTTACTCTGTATCTAACCCCGTGCTGTACTGCCCTGGGAGTGTTTGATGGGGACAGTGTAGAGGGAGCTTTACTCTGTATCTAAACCCGTGCTGTACCTGTCCTGGGAGTGTTTGATGGGGACAGTGTAGAGGGAGATTTACTCTGTACCTCACACCGTGCTGTACCTGTCCTGGGAGTGTTTGATGGGGACAGTGTAGAGGGAGCTTTAATCTGTATCGAACCACGTGCTGTACCTGTCCTGGGAGTGTTTGATGGGGACAGTGTAGAGGGAGCTTTACTCTGTATCTAACCCCCGTGCTGTACCTGTCCTGGGAGTGTTTGATGGGGACAGTGTAGAGGGTGATTTACTCTGTATCTAACCCCATGCTGTACCTGTTCTGGGAGTGTTTGATGGGGACAGTGTAGAGGGAGCTTTACTCTGTATCTAACCCCGTGCTGTACCTGTCCTGGGAGTGTTTGATGGGGACGGTGTAGAGGGAGCTTTACTCTGTATCTAACCCCGTGCTGTACCTGTCCTGGGACTGTTTGATGGGGACAGTGTAGAGGGAGATTTACTCTGTATCTAACGCCATGCTGTACCTATCCTGGGAGTGTTTGATGGGGACAGTGTAGAGGGAGATTTACTCTGTATCTAACCCCGTGCTGTACCTGTCCTGGGAGTGCTTGATGGGGACAGTGTAGAGGGAGCTTTACTCTGTATCTAACCCCGTGCTGTACCTGTCCTGGGAGTGTTTGATGGGGACAGTGTAGAGGGAGATTTACTCTGTACCTCACACCGTGCTGTACCTGTCCTGGGAGTGTTTGATGGGGACAGTGTAGATGGAGCTTTACTCTGTATCTAACCACGTGCTGTACCTGTCCTGGGAGTGTTTGATGGGGACAGTGTAGAGGGAGCTTTACTCTGTATCTAACCCCCGTGCTGTACCTGTCCTGGGAGTGTTTGATGGGGACAGTGTAGAGGGTGATTTACTCTGTATCTAACCCCGTGCTGCACCTGTCCTGGGAGTGTTTGATGGGGACAGTGTAGAGGGAGCTTTACTCTGTATCTAACCCCGTGCTGTACCTGTCCTGGGAGTGTTTGATGGGGACGGTGTAGAGGGAGCTTTACTCTGTATCTAACCCCGTGCTGTACCTGTCCTGGGAGTGTTTGATGGGGACAGTGTAGAGGGAGATTTACTCTGTATCTAACCCCGTGCTGTACCTGTCCTGGGAGTGTTTGATGGGGACGGTGTAGAAGGAGCTTTACTCTGTATCTAACCCTGTGCTGTCCCTGTCCTGGGAGTGTTTGATGGGGACAGTGTAGAGGGAGCTTTACGCTGTATCTAACCCTGTGCTGTCCCTGTCCTGGGAGTGTTTGATGGGGGACAGTGTAGAGGGAGCTTTACTCTGTATCTAACCCCGTGCTGTACTTGTCCTGGGAGTGTTTGATGGGGACAGTGTAGAGAGTGATTTACTCTGTATCTAACCCCATGCTGTACCTGTCCCGGGAGTGTTTGATGTGGGCAGTGTAGAGGGAGCTTTACTCTGTATCTAACCCCGTGCTGTACCTGTCCTGGGAGTGTTTGATGTGGGCAGTGTAGAGGGAGCTTTACTCTGTATCTAACCCCGTGCTGTACCTGTCCTGGGAGTGTTTGATGGGGACAGTGTAGAGGGAGCTTTACTCTGTATCTAACCCCATGCTGTACCTGCCCTGGGAGTGTTTGATGGGGACGGTGTAGAGGGAGATTTACTCTGTATCTAACCCCGTGCTGTACCTGTCCTGGGAACTTTTGATGGGGACAGTGTAGAGGGAGCTTTACTCTGTATCTAACCCCGTGCTGTACCTGTCCTGTGAATGTTTGATGGGGACAGTGTAGAGGGAGCTTTACTCTGTATCTAACCCCGTGCTGTACCTGTCCTGGGAGTGTTTGATGGGGACAGTGTAGAGGGAGCTTTACTCTGTATCTAACCCCATGCTGTACCTGTCCTGTGAATGTTTGTTGGGGACAGTGTAGAGGGAGCTTTACTCTGTATCTAACCCCGTGCTGTAACTGTCCTGGGAGTGTTTGATGGGGACAGTGTAGAGGGAGCTTTACTCTGTATCTAACCCCGTGCTGTACCTGTCCTGGGAGTGTTTGATGGGGACTGTTTAGAGGGAGATTTACTCTGTATCTAACCCCGTGTTGTACCTGTCCTGGGAGTGTTTGATGGGACGGTGTAGAGGGAGCTTTACTCTGTATCTAACCCCGTGCTGTACCTGTCCTGGGAGTGTTTGATGGGGACAGTGTAGAGGGAGATTTACTCTGTATCTAACCCCGTGCTGTACCTGTCCTGGGAGTGTTTGATGGGGACAGTGTAGAGGGAGCTTTACTCTGTATCTAACCCCGTGCTGTACCTGTCCTGTGAATGTTTGATGGGGACAGTGTAGAGGGAGCTTTACTCTGTATCTAACCCCGTGCTGTACCTGTCCTGGGAGTGTTTGATGGGGACAGTGTAGAGGGAGCTTTACTCTGTATCTAACCCCGTGCTGTACCTGTCCTGTGAATGTTGTTGGGGACAGTGTAGAGGGAGCTTTACTCTGTATCTAACCCCGTGCTGTAACTGTCCTGGGAGTGTTTGATGGGGACAGTGTAGAGGGAGCTTTACTCTGTATCTAACCCCGTGCTGTACCTGTCCTGGGAGTGTTTGATGGGGACTGTTTAGAGGGAGATTTACTCTGTATCTAACCCCTTGTTGTACCTGTCCTGGGAGTGTTTGATGGGATGTTGTAGAGGGAGCTTTACTCTGTATCTAACCCCGTGCTGTACCTGTCCTGGGAGTGTTTGATGGGGACAGTGTAGAGGGAGATTTACTCTGTATCTAACCCCGTGCTGTACCTGTCCTGGGAGTGTTTGATGGGGACAGTGTAGAGGGAGCTTTACTCTGTATCTAACTCCGTGCTGTACCTGCCCTGGGAGTGTTTGATGGGGACAGTGTAGAGGGAGCTTTACTCTGTATCTAACCCTGTGCTGTACCTGTCCTGGGAGTGTTTGATGGGGACAGTGTAGAGGGAGCTTTACTCTGTATCTAAACCCGTGCTGTACCTGTCCTGGGAGTGTTTGATGGGGACAATGTAGAGGAATACTCTGTCCCCAATCCAGGAGCGTATTTCCAGGGCAATGTACAAAGAGCAGATAAATAATAAAACTCGCAACATTTATTTGACAACCTTGAAATACAATCATACACTGATAAACAAGCAGACGCTGCTTTATTACAGATATATAACACTTAAATATGTGTCAAGTTCCCCAGGTCAGCTATTTTTCTGCTGACATTTAGCACCTTTAAGTGGTTGTAAGTTTGAGTTTGCTGAACCATGTGAAATGTCTTCCTGTGGCTTCCCTTCCCCGATGGGTTTGCCCTGCCGGCTTCACTTGGGAAATATGGGAAAGGGTCCTCTTCAGAAGGCTGGTTGTGGCCTGGGGATGGGGGTAAAGCGGTTCCCAGCCGGGGAGAAGCTAGGATCACCCCACCCCCGCCACTCGCTGGGTGCAGTTCTTGGTGGGGAAGAAGGGTTCGGCTGTGTTCCCAGAGTGGGAGCGACAGACCCGCCGCGACTGGCAGCCCAGGTGGGACTGACACACTGCAAATGGCAGCCCAGGTGGGACTGACACACTGCAAATGGCTGCCAGGTGGGACTGACACACTGCAAATGGCTGCCCGGGTGGGATTGACACGCTGCAAATGGCTGCCCGGGTGGGATTGACACGCTGCAAATGGCTGCCCGGGTGGGATTGACACGCTGCAAATGGCTGCCCGGGTGGGATTGACACGCTGCAAATGGCTGCCCGGGTGGGACTGACGCAATGCAAATGGCTGCCCGGGTGGGATTGTCACACTGCAAATGGCTACCCGGGTGGGACTGACACACTGCAAATGGCTGCCAGGGTGGGAGTGAGAGACTTGCTGCAAATGGCTACCCGGTTGGGACTGACACACTGCAAATGGCTGCCAGGGTGGGATTGACACACTGCAAGTGGCAAAGTGGCAGCCAGGGTGGGATTGACACACTGCAAATGGCTGCCAGGGTGGGACTGACACACTGCAAGTGGCTGCCAGGGTGGGATTGACACACTGCAAGTGGCAGCCAGGGTGGGATTGACACACTGCAAATGGCTGCCAGGGTGGGACTGACACACTGCAAGTGGCTGCCAGGGTGGGACTGACACACTGCAAGTGGCTGCCAGGGTGGGACTGACACACTGCAAATGGCTGCCAGGGTGGGACTGACACACTGCAAGTGGCAGCCAGGGTGGGATTGACACACTGCAAGTGGCAGCCAGGGTGGGAGCGAGAGACCTTCTGCAAATGGCTACCCGGATGGTACTGACACACTGCAAATGGCTGCCCGGGTGGGACTGACACACTGCAAATGGCTGTCCGGGTGGGACTGACACACTGCAAATGGCTGCCCGGGTGGGACTGACACACTGCAAATGGCTGCCCGGGTGGGACTGACACACTTCAAATGGCTGCCAGTCTGCAAATGGCAGCTATCTTGAGTTTTGGAGTGACACTGGACAAAGTGAGGGACTGTAGATATACCCCACCCATGAGCAGTCACATAAATTTCTTCCCTAAGCGCAGCGCTCTGGCAATCACGAGTAAACAGATTAACAAGGTTTAACAGAGGATATGGTAAAAAAAAAACTCTAATTAAAATCTCTGCGGAAGGAATTAATGGAATCAATTAACCAATAACTATTTCCTCATAGGGTTTCTTTAAGCATGGCACTTCAATTTTTACAAATTGTGATTTGTTTAAAGTTAAAACATGGAGTGATGGGCCTGTCGCTCTCTGGACTGGCCTACACCCCTGCCCATTGCATTCAGGACTGGCCTACACCCCTGCCCATTGCACTGTGGGTTGGCCTGCGCCCCTGCCCATTGCATTGTGGGTTGGCCTGCACCCCTGCCCATTGCACTGTGGGTTGGCCTGCGCCCCTGCCCATTGCATTGTGGGTTGGCCTGCGCCCCTGCCTATTGCATTCAGGACTGGCCTACACCCCTGCCTATTGCATTCAGGACTGGCCTACACCCCTGCCCATTGCATTGTGGGTTGGCCTGCGCCCCTGCCCATTGCATTGTGGGTTGGCCTGCGCCCCTGCCTATTGCATTCAGGACTGGCCTACACCCCTGCCTATTGCATTCAGGACTGGCCTACACCCCTGCCCATTGCATTGTGGGTTGGCCTGCGCCCCTGCCTATTGCATTCTGGGCTGACCTACGCCCCTGCCCATTGCATTGTGGGTTGGCCTGCGCCCCTGCCTATTGCATTCTGGGCTGACCTACGCCCCCTGCCCACTTCATTCTAGGCTGGCCTACGCCCTCTGCCCATTGCATTCTGGGCTGGCCTATGCCCTTGCCTATTGCATTCTGGGTTGGCCTGCGCCCCTGCCCATTTCATTCTGGGCTGACCTACGCCCCCTGCCCATTTCATTCTAGGGTGGCCTACGCCCCCTGCCCATTTCATTCGGGGCTGGCCTACGCCCCTGCCCATTGCATTCTGAGCTGGCCTATGCCCTTGCCTATTGCATTCTGGGTTGGCCTACGCCCTTGCCCATTGCATTCTGGGGGCTGACCTACGGTCCCTGCCCATTGCATTCTGGGCTGACTTACGCCCCCTGCCCATTGCATTCAGGGCTGGCCCATGCCCCTGCGCATTGCATTCTGGATTGGCCTGCGCCCCTGCCCATTGCATTCTGGGCTGACCTACGCCCCCTGTCCATTGCATTCTGGGCTGGCCTACGCCCCTTGCCTAATGCATTCTGGGCTGACCTTCGCCACCTCCCCCACCCACCTCCCTCCCATTGCATTCTGGGCTGGCCCACGCCCTCTGCATTCTGGGCCGGTACTCTTTGCTTCTTAGAACATACAAACATGTCTCCATTGCGGATCTCGCTCCATTCCCACACCCCACCCCGCGACACACAAACCAACGACAGTCACAGTTCCAAACGCCAAGTCGCTGCAGAGAGGCGGCTGACCGGGCCTCCATTTTGACCCAAGGCTCTCTTCCCCAAGCGCCCACCCACCCCCCACCCCCCCAACCCCACCCCCCACCCCCCCCCACCTCCATCGCCCGCTGGTCCTGGGTGTCGCAAGGTCTCTCGCTTCCATTCTAGTTCTGTTGAGTGTGAAGCCTCTCCTCCCTCCCCACCCCACCCCACCAACCCACCCCACCCCACCCCACCCCAACACCCCCCCCCCTCAAACCCGGCTCCGGGGCCTACTCCTTCTCCTCCCTGGAGTTGTCGCAGGCGGTCGATGCCAGTTCCTGCAGCTCCTGCTCGTCTTTCGATGGCATCTCCTGGGGGTAAACGACCACACACAGCCTCTGCCCAAAGTAGGTGATGGTGTCTGGAAGGAGGGTGGCGGGGGGGGGGAGTGGTGGGGGGGGGGGGGGGGTGGAGAGAGAGAGCAGAATCAGAATCACAGTTAGCAGAACCGTAGAACCAGAGAAAAGTTACAGCACAGAAGGAAGCCATTCGGCCCATCTTGCCCGTGCCAGCCCGAGGACACCCAGGTGCCCTTTCCAATCCCACCTCCTGCACCCGGCCCATAGCCCTGCAGCTTACAGCACTTTAAGGTGCAGATCGAGGTACTTTTTAGAAAGAGTTTAGAGTTTCTGCCTCTACCACCAACTCGGGCAGCGAATCCCAGACACCCACTACCCTCTGCGTCAAAAAATTTCTCCCTCACGTTCCCCCCTACACCTTCTGCCACCTATCTTGAATCTACGTCCCCTGGTTCTCGAATTCTCCACCGAGGGAAACAATTTTATCCTGTCCGCTCGATCTATTCCCCTCGTCATTCTGTACACCTCAATCAAGTCACCTCTCAGCCTTCTTTGTTCGAAGGAGAATAACCCCAACCTGTCCAATCTCTCCTCGTAACTACACTTTTCTAACCCTGGCAATGTTCTTGTAAACCTCCTCTGCTCTCTCTATAGAGCTATTACGTCCTTCCTGTATTGTGATGACCGGAAGAGACCCTTCGGCCCATCGAGTCTGCACCGACACGTGAGAAACACCTGACCTACCTACCTAACCCCATGGACCAGCGCTCGGCCCCATAGCCTTGAATGTTAGAACGTGCCGAGTGCTCATCCAGGTACTTTTTAAAGGATGTGAGGCAACCTGCCTCCACCACCCTCCCAGGCAGTGCATTCCAGACCCTCACCACCCTCTGGGTAAAAAACTTTTTCCTCACATCCCCCCTAAACCTCCTGCCCCCTCACCTTGAACTTGTGTCCCCTTGTGACTGAACCTTCAACTAAGGGGAACAGCTGCTCCCCATCCACCCTGTCCATGCCCCTCATAATCTTATACACCTCGATCAGGTCGCCCCTCAGTCTTCTCTGCTCCAACGAAAATAACCCAAGTCTATCCAACCTCATTCCCATTCACTCCCACTGTGTACAATCCCAATGGACCCATTCCCCTTCCCATTCACTCCCACTGTATACAATCCCAATGGACCCAAACCCCTTCCCATTCACTCCCACTGTCCACAATCCCAATGGACCCATTCCCCTTCCCATTCACTCCCACTGTATACAATCCCAATGGACCCAAACCCCTTCCCATTCACTCCCACTGTCCACAATCCCAATGGACCCAAACCCCTTCCCATTCACTCCCACTGTACACAATCCCAATGGACCCAAACCCCTTCCCGTTCACTCCCACTGTCCACAATCCCAATGGACCCAAACCCCTTCCCATTCACTCCCACTGTACACAATCCCAATGGACCCAAACCCCTTCCCGTTCACTCCCACTGTACACAATCCCAATGGACCCAAACCCCTTCCCATTCACTCCCACTGTACACAATCCCAATGGACCCAAACCCCTTCCCGCTCACTCCCACTGTACACAATCCCAATGGACCCAAAGCCCTTCCCGTTCACTCCCACTGTATACAATCCCAGTGGACCCAAACCCCTTCCCGCTCACTCCCACTGTACACAATCCCAATGGACCCAAACCCCTTCCCATTCACTCCACTGTACACAATCCCAATGGACCCAAACCCGTTCCCGTTCACTTCCACTGTGCACAATCCCCATGGACCCAAACCCCTTCCCATTCACTCCACTGTACACAATCCCAATGCACCCAAACCCCTTCCCATTCACTCCCACTGTACACAATTCCAATGGACCCAAACCCCTTCCCATTCACTCACACTGTACACAATCCCAATGGACCCAAACCCCTTTCCATTCACTCCCACTGTACACAGTACCAATGGACCCAAACCCCTTCCCGTTCACTCCCACTGTACACAATCCCAATGGACCCAAACCCCTTCCCATTCACTCCCACTGTACACAATCCCAATGGACCCAAACCCCCTTCCCATTCACTCCCACTGTACACAATCCCAATGGACCCAGACCCCTTCCTGTTCACTCCCACTGTACACAATCCCAATGGACCCAAACCCCTTCCCATTCACTCCACTGTACACAATCCCAATGGACCCAGACCCCTTCCCGTTCACTCCCACTGTACACAATCCCATTGGACCCAAACCTCTTCCCATTCACTCCCACTGTACACAATCCCAATGGACCCAAACCCCTTCCCGTTCACTCCCACTGTACACAATCCCAATGGACCCAAACCCCTTCCGTTCACTCCCACTGTACACAATCCCAATGGACCCAAATCCCTTCCCATTCACTCCCACTGTACACAATCCCAATGGACCCAAAACCCTTCCCATTCACTCCCATTGTACACAATCCCAATGGACCCAAACCCCTTCCCGTTCACTCCCACTGTACACAATCCCAATGGACCCAAACCCCTTCCCATTCACTCCCACTGTACACAATCCCAATGGACCCAAACCCCTTTCCATTCACTCCCACTGTACACAGTACCAATGGACCCAAACCCCTTCCCATTCACTCCCACTGTACACAATCCCAATGGACTCAAACCCCTTCCCATTCACTCCCACTGTACACAGTCCCAATGGACCCAAACCCCTTCCCGTTCACTCCCACTGTACACAATCCCAATCCCAAACCCCTTCCCGTTCACTCCCACTGTACACAATCCCAATGGACCCAAACCCCTTCCCATTCACTCCCACTGTACACAATCCCAATGGACCCAAACACCTTCCCATTCACTCCCACTGTCCACAATCCCAATGGACCCAAACCCCTTCCCATTCACTCACACTGTACACAATCCCAATGGACCCAAACCCCTACCCATTCACTCCCACTGTACACAATCCCAATGGACCCAAACCCCTTCCCATTCACTCCCACTGTACACAATCCCAATGGACCCAAACCCCTTCCCATTCACTCCCACTGTACACAATCCCAATGGACCCAAACCCCTTCCCATTCACTCCCACTGTACACAATCCCAATGGACCCAAACCCCTTCCCATTCACTCCCACTGTACACAATCCCAATGGACTCAAACCCCTTCCCGTTCACTCACACTGTACACAATCCCAATGGACCCAAACCCCTTCCCATTCACTCCCACTGCACACAATCCCAATGGACCCAAACCCCTTCCTGTTCACTCCCACTGTACACAATCCCAATGGACCCAAACCCCTTCCCATTCACTCCCATTGTACACAATCCCAATGGACCCAAACCCCCTTCCCATTCACTCCCACTGTACACAATCCCAATGGACCCAAACCCCTTCCCATTCACTCCCACTGTACACAATCCCAATGGACTCAAACCCCTTCCCGTTCACTCACACTGTACACAATCCCAATGGACCCAAACCCCTTCCCATTCACTCCCACTGTACACAATCCCAATGGACCCAAACCCCTTCCCATTCACTCCCACTGTACACAATCCCAATGGACTCAAACCCCTTCCCGTTCACTCACACTGTACACAATCCCAATGGACCCAAACCCCTTCCCATTCACTCCCACTGCACACAATCCCAATGGACCCAAAACCCTTCCTGTTCACTCCCACTGTACACAATCCCAATGGACCCAAACCCCTTCCCATTCACTCCCACTGTACACAATGCCAATGGACCCAAACCCCCTTCCCATTCACTCCCACTGTACACAATCCCAATGGACCCAAACCCCTTCCCATTCACTCCCACTGTACACAATCCCACTGGACCCAAACCCCTTCCCATTCACTCCCACTGTACACAATCCCAATGGACCCAAACGCCTTCCCATTCACTCCCACTGTACACAATCCCAATGGACCCAACCCCCTTCCCGTTCACTCCCACTGTACACAATCCCAATGGACTCAAACCCCTTCCTGTTCACTCCCACTGTACACAATCCCAATGGACCCAAACCCCTTCCCGTTCACTCCCACTGTACACAATCCCAATGAACCCAAACCCCTTCCCGTTCACTCCCACTGTACACAATCCCAATGGACCCAAACCCCTTCCCATTCATTCCCACTGTACACAATCCCAATGGACCCAAACCCCTTCCCGTTCACTCCCACTGTACACAATCCCAATGGACCCAAACCCCTTCCCGTTCACTCCCACTGTACACAATCCCAATGGACCCAAACCCCTTCCCATTCACTCCCACTGTTCAGGGTGAGATGAGGCAGGGCAGTTGTGATACTCCAGACTCGACTATTCCAACACTCGCCCGCACTCCCACCCTCCACAAACTTCAGCCACAT
Organism: Isurus oxyrinchus; assembly: GCA_026770705.1. Classification (NCBI taxonomy): domain Eukaryota; kingdom Metazoa; phylum Chordata; class Chondrichthyes; order Lamniformes; family Lamnidae; genus Isurus; species Isurus oxyrinchus. Next base: position 4,442 of record JANJGN010004301.1, on the reverse strand, counting down.
CTGAAACTCTGCTGCACCACCCACCCCCCCTCCCCCCGTGTCCGAACCTGCACCGAGACCTGTCTCCCCACCGTCCCAATCACCCCACCCATTCTCGATGAGCTACATTGAGGTGGGGGTGTGGGGATAGGGTTTGGGAAGTTCGGGTGGGTGCGGGTGGAAGATCGGGGGAAAGTCAGGGGTGGGGGGGGGGATTGGGGAAATTTGGGGGGAAGATCGGGGTGGAGTGGATGGTGACGGTCGAGGGTGGGGATGGTTGGGGGTTGGGGCGCGAATGGGGCAGGGACGGGGAAGGCCGGGGGTGGAGGTGGGGGGGCCAAATGTGGCAGCGACGGGGAAGGTCGGGGGTTGGGGGCGAATGTGGCAGGGAAGAGGAAGGCCGGGGGTGGGGTGGGGGGGGGGGGGCGGGTGCGAATGGGGCAGGGACAGGGAAGGCCGGGGGTGGGGGGGGGGGGGGGGGGGGGCAAATGTGGCAGGGACGAGGAAGGCCGGGGGTGGGGAAGGTCGGGGGTGGGGAAGGCCGGGGGTGGGGAAGGCCGGGGGTGGGGAAGGCCGGGGGTGGGGGGGGGCAAATGGGGCAGGGACAGGGAAGTCTGGGGGTGGGGAAAGACAGGGGTGGGGGAAGTCGGGGGTTGGGTGGGCGGATGGTGAAGGTCAAGGATGGGGGCGATTCGGGGTTGGGCAGGGGAGAAAAGAGGGTGGAGTGTGGCCAGGTGGGAGGAGGGAGCGAGGGAGGGGACCGTCACACGTGGTGTTCCAGCAGCAGCGGCAGGGCTCCTACTGTCGAGAAGCTATTAACGTATCTGGTGTTGGAAATTATTTTTTAAAATATAGGTTTAGTCTGCGCGTGTGTCTCAGTTGGTTCAAAGCCAGCGAGTCTGGGTGCTTTGACGTGTACAAGGTTTGAGATGTAAGAGAGGTGAAGCACATTTGCATTTTGTTGAATAGAGCGTTCAGGAAGTGGGGTGAAATCTGGCACCTCGCTAGCAGAGACCAAGCAATATGTTTATATCGTTAATAAAATGGGTGCTATGAAAGGGGTTTTATTGCTAGAAGAGGTGAGGTGGAATTCACAGGGGCTGGTGATACAAGGGGAATTTACATTCAATGAAATGTGCTGGGGATAACCGATAGCAGTTTGGGTGTGTGCAGGGCAGAGGCAACGTAAGATCAAAGCAGCTGTAAACCTCCACCGTGCCTCCACAGGGACCGAAGTGAAAGGAACCTCATTTTGAACTCGTAAGGTGAAAATGCTTTGCCTGGTGTCTGGTTAAGTCTGTGGGTGGCTGTGGCCTAAATGGAGATTAGTTTGGGAATGTGTTAAAAGTTATGATGGTTATAATTTGTAGCCATGTGTATATATCTATTTTGACCTGTGTATAACCTGTATGAATTAATAAAATGTTTCATTTAGGTTAATGTAAAACCTCTCGAGAGCTGGTGGTCTGATTCCTGAATTTAGAGCTGCATCTCCAACATAGTGCTTAAAAATTCTAGGTTATGACAGTTGTTTAAAGATCCCCCCCCCCCGCCCCAGGAATTTACAAAAAAAAAAATCAACTCGGCCTTAACCGACGGGCGTCGGCCGCAGCGCTTACCGACGAAGTCATCGAAGCACTTGGGCTTGTTCCTCCAGTAGATTCCCAGGAAATAGACGGGAACGCCAGTCAGCATGATGGCCAACCCGATGCCGCACACCACCGGCTCCGACCAGAGGCTGAAGACGAGCAGGAAGGCCCAGAAGAGCAGGTAGACGACCGGGAAGATCAGGTTGATCTGTGCAAGGGAGCCAAAAAAAAAAACAAAAAAAAAAGGGCGTCAACATCAGCCGAAAGAAAACAAACAAACAAACAAACAAACACCGGCGGCGGAGGAGCAAAGTTCCTTCGACCTCATCCTCGACTGGCACGCCACGCTTCAGGCGCTGACCGCCGATCGGGAATCCTCGTCGCCGTCGGCGGCTCCTGCCGTCCCTGACTCCCAATGCCGGTGGTTTATCTGGTTCACTGACCTTTGACCCTGGGGTCAGCGCCACACTTGGCACTCACTCTCAGACGCGGGAACAGGAGGAGGAGGAGGAGGAGGAGGAGGACATTCAGCCCCCGGATGGGGTCTGACCAGAGCTCCGTGCAGATGAAGGGTCACTTCCAAAGCCCCCTTTGTATTCCAGCGTCTCAGGGTTTGGGGGGGGGGTGGGGTGGGTGGGGGGGGGGGGGGGTGTGGAGGGAGGAGGTGCGGTCGGAGGACAGTATCCCAATGGATTATGGAAAGGAAGGACACTTTTTTTTTTAAGCGATGGATGTTTTGAATTGGAGTAAAAAGGGAGTTTGCTGTGCCGGTACACTGTACAACACCAGGGGATGGACTGGGCTGCGCTTCAGTCTAGAAAGCGTGAGAGGCGGAATCTCGATCGAGAGAGGCCGCTATATCCTTCCTGAGGTGCTGGGGGTCCAGGACTGAAGGCTGTTTCCCCCAGAATGGGGTCTGACCAGAGCTCCGTACGGCTGAAGCTTAAAACTTCCACGCCCCCCCCACCCCACCCCCACATTCCAGCACCTTGGCGTAGGAGGGGAAAACGTCCCACTAGCCGTTCCGATCGCCGTTTTACCCCTCTTTCGTGCTCGGAGCACAGGGAGATTCAAATCTTGCGAGTCATTCAGCGAGAGGGGCAGAGGGTGAAGGGGTTTCAGATTTGCGTTCTCCTCGGTCCCGAGTCTGTTACTGGGGGCGATGGTGTGTGTGGGGGGGGGTGGCGTGTATGTGTGTGTGTGTGTGGTGGGGCGGTGTCTGTGTGGGGGGGGATAGGGGTGTGTGTGTGTGTATGTGTATGTGTGTGTGTATGTGTGTGTGTATATGGGGGTTTGTGTGTGTATGTGTGTGTGTGGGGGGGGGAGGTGTCTGTGTGGGGGGGATAGGGGTGTGTGTGTGTGTGTGTGTGTGTGTATGTGTATGTGTGTGTGTGTATGGGGGTTTGTGTGTGTATGTGTGTGTGTGTGGGGGGGGAGGTGTCTGTGTGGGGGGGATAGGGGTGTGTGTGTGTGTGTGTATGGGGGTTTGTGTGCGAGTGCTTGTGCGTGGGGTGTGTGTGTGCGTGAGCGTGTGTGAGTGTGTGTGTGGAGTGCTGAGTGTGTATATGTGTGGGGTGTATGTGTTTGTGTGTGTGTGGGGTGGTGTGTGCGTGAGCTTGTGGGTGTGTGTTTGTGAGAGTGTGCGGGGGGGGGTTGTGGTGTGTGTATGTGTGTGTGTGGGGCGTGGGTGTGTAGGGTGAGTGTGTGTGGGTATGTGTGGGGGAGTGTGTGGGTGTGACTGTATGTGTGTGTGTGGGGTGAGTGTGTGTGTGCGTGTGTGGGGTGAGTGTGTGTGTGCGTGTGTGGGGTGAGTGTGTGTGTGCGTGTGTGGGGTGAGTGTATGTGTGTGTGTATGGGGGTTTGTGTGCAAGTGCTTGTGCGTGGGGTGTGTGGGTGTGAGGGCTGAGTGTGTATATGTGCAGGGTGTGTGTGTGTGTGTGCACGTGTGAGGGTGTGTGTGTTTGTGTGTGTGGGGTGGTGTCTGCGTGAGTGTGTGGGTGCGTGTGAGAGTGTGCGGGGGGGGGTTGAGGGGTGTGTGTGTGTGTATGTGTGTGTGGGGTGTGGGTGTGTGGGGTGAGTGGGTGTGGATGTGTGTGGGGAGTGTGTGCGTATGTGGGTGTGTGTGTGGGGTGAATGTGTGTGTGTCTGTGGGTGTGTGTGGGTGTGTGTGTATGTGTGTGTGGGGTGAGTGGGTGTGTATGGGTGTGTGGGGTGAGTGGGTGTGGATGTGTGTGGGGAGTGTGTGCGTATGTGGGTGTGTGTGTGGGGTGAATGTGTGTGTGTCTGTGGGTGTGTGTGGGTGTGTGGGGTGTGGGTGTGTGGGGTGAGTGGGTGTGTATGGGTGTGTGGGGTGAGTGGGTGTGGATGTGTGTGGGGAGTGTGTGCGTATGTGGGTGTGTGTGTGGGGTGAATGTGTGTGTGTCTGTGGGTGTGTGTGGGTGTGTGGGGTGAGTGGGTGTGTGGGGTGAGTTGGTGTGTGGGGGTGAAGGTGTGTAGGGTGAGTGTGTGTGTGTGGGGGTGTGGGGTGAGTGCGTGGGGTGAGTGTGCTGTGTGTGGGTGTGTGGGGTGAGTGTGTGGGTGTGTGGGGTGTGTGTGTGTGTGGGTGTGTGGGGTGTGTGTGTGTGTGGGTGTGTGGGGTGTGTATGTGTGTGGAGTGAGTGTGTGTGTGTGGGTTTTGTGTGTGTGGGTTTGTGTGTGTGTGCTGGGTGAGTGTGTGTGTGGCTGTGTGGGGTGAATGTGTGTGTGTGTTTGTGGGTGTGGGTGTGGGTTTGTGTGGGGTGAGTGCGTGTGTGTGTGTATGTGGGGTGAGTGTGTGTGTGTGGGGTGAGGGTGTGTGTGGGGGAGTGTGTGTGTGGGGGAGTGTGTGGGTGTGTG
>JANJGN010004300.1:0-34635 GCA_026770705.1 Isurus oxyrinchus | reverse complement strand
ACGGGTGGGGGTATATAGATGTCAGGGAGGGGTATATAGATGTCGGCGAGGGGTATATATATGTCGGGTGGGGGTATATAGATGTCGGGGAGGGGTATATCCATGTCAGGGAGAGGTATATAGATGTTGCGAGGGGTATATAGATGTCAGGGAAGGGTATATTGATGTCGGGGAGGGGTATATAGATGGCGGGGAGGGGTATATAGATGTCGGGGAGGGGTATATTGATGTCGGGGAAGGGTATATAGATGTCGGGTGGGTTATATAGATGTCAGGGAGGGGTATATATATATGTCGGGGAGGGGTATATAGATGTCGGGGAGGGGTATATAGATGTCGGGGAGTGGGTATATAGATGTCAGGGAGGGGTATATAGATGTCGGGGAGGGGTATATAGGTGACAGGGAGGGGTAAATAGATGTCAGGGGAGGGGTATATAGATGTGGGGGAGGGGTATATAGATGTCGGGGAGGGGTATATAGGTGTCGGGGAGGGGTATATAGATGTCGGGGATGGGTATATAGATGTCAGAGAAGGGTATAATCATGTCTCGGAGGGGTATATAGATGTCAGGGAGGTGTATATAGATGTCAGGGAGGGGTATATAGATGTCAGGTGGGGGTATATAGATGTCAGGAGGGGTACATAGGTTTCGGGGAGGTGTATATAGATGTCGGGGAGGGTATATAGATGTCAGGGAGGGGTATATAGATGTCAGGGAGGGGTATATAGTTGTCGAGGAGGGGTATATAGATGTCGGGGAGGGGTATATATATGTCAGGGAGGGGTATATAGATGTCAGGGAGGGGTATATAGATGTCGAGGAGGGGTATATAGATGTCGGGTGGGGGTATATAGGTGTCGGGGAGGGGTATATAGATGTCAGGGAGGGGTATATAGATGTCAGGGAGGGGTATATAGATGTCGGGGAGGGGTATATAGATGTCAGAGAGGGGTATATAGATGTCGAGGAGGGGGTATATAGATTTCGGGGTGCGGTATTATAGATGTCGGGGAGGGGTATATAGATGTCGGGGAGGGGTATATAGGTGTCGGGGAAAGGTATATAGATGTCAGGAGCGGGGTATATAGATGTCTGGAGGGGTATATAGATGTCAGGGAGGGGTACATAGGTGTCGGGGAGAGGTATATACATGTCAGGGAGGGGTCCATAGGTCTCGGCGAGGGGTATATAGATATCGGGGAGGGTATATAGATGTCGGGGAGGGTATATAGATGTCGGGGAGGGGTATATAGTGTCAGGGAGGGGTATATAGGTGTCGGTGAGGGGTATATAGGTGTCGGTGAGGGGTATATAGATGTCAGGAGGGGTATATAGATGTAAGGGACGGGTAGGTGTCAGGGAGGGGTATATAGATGTTGGGGATGGGTATATTTATGTCGAGGAGGGGTATATAGATGTCGGGAGGGGTATATAGATGTCAGGGAGGGGTATATAGATGTCAGGTAGGTGTATATAGATCAAAAACAGAATTACTGGAAAAACTCAGCAGGTCTGGCAGCATCGGCGGAGAAGAAAAGAGTTGACGTTTCGAGTCCTCATGACCCTTCGACAGAACTTGATTTCGAGTCCAGGAAAGAGTTGAACCCGCATGGGCCCCAGCTATGCCTGTCTCTTTATGGGATATGTGGAACATTCCTTGTTGCAGTCCTACCCCGGCCCCCTTCCACAACTTTTCTCCAGGTATCATCGATGATTACTTCGGTGCCGCTTCGTGCTCTCGTCGGGACTTGGAAAAATTATTAATTTTGCTTCCAATCTCCACCTCTCCATCATTTTCACGTGGTCCATCTCTGACTTACCTTCCCTTCCTCCTGACCTCTCTGTCTCAATCTCTGGTGATAGACTGTCCACCAATATCCATTACAAACCCACCGACTCCCACAGCTACCTCGACTACAGCTCCCTCACACCCCGCTTCCTGTAAGGACTCCATCCCATTCTCCCAGTTCCTTCGCCTTCGTCGCATCTGTTCCGATGATGCTACCTTCAAAAACGGTTCCTCTGACATGTCCTCCTTCTTCCTTAACCGAGGTTTTCCACCCATGGTCGTTGACAGGGCCCTCAACCGTGTCCGGCCATCTCCCGCGCATCGCCCTCACGCCTTTTCCTCCCTCCCAGAAACATGATAGGGTCCCCCTTGTCCTCACTTATCACCCCACCAGCCTCCGCATTCAAAGGATCATCCTCCGCCATTTCCGCCAACTCCAGCATGATGCCACCACCAAACACATCTTCCCTTCACCCCCTTATCGGCATTCCGTAGGGATCGCTCCCTCCGGGACACCCTGGTCCACTCCTCCATCACCCCCTACTCCTCAACCCCCTCCTATGGCACCACCCCATGCCCACGCAAAAGATGTAACACCTGCCCCTTCACTTCCTCTCTCCTCACCGTCCAAGGGCCCAAACATTCCTTTCAAGTGAAGCAGCATTTCACTTGCATTTCCCCCAACTTAGTCTACTGCATTCGTTGCTCCCAATGTGGTCTCCTCTACATTGGAGAGACCAAACGTAAACTGGCGACCGCCTTTGCAGAACACCTGCGGTCTGTCCGCAAGAAGACCCAAACCTCCCTGTGGCTTGCCATTTTAACACTCCACCCTGCTCTCTTGCCACATGTCTGTCCTTGGCCTGCTGCATTGTTCCAGTGAAGCCCAACGCAAACTGGAGGAACAACACCTCATCTTCCGACTAGGCACCTTACAGCCTTCCGGTCTGAATATTGAATTCAATAACTTTAGGTCGTGAGCTCCCTCCCCCATCCCCACCCCCTTTCTGTTTCCCCCTTTTTTCCCCCTTTTTTTTCCCTATAAATTTATAGATTTTTCTTTTCCCACCTATTTCCATTATTTTTAAATATTTTAAATCCTTTATGCTCCCCCCACCCCCACTAGAGCTGTACCTGAGTGCCCTACCATCCATTCTAATTAGCACATTCGTTTAGATAATATCACCAACTTTAACTTTAACATCTACGTGTTCTATTGTACCATTGTTACTGACATCTTTTGATGAACTGCTTCTATCACTGCTTGTTTGTCTACACAAGCACCTCTGTCTCTCTCTCTCTCTCTCCGCGCCCCCCCCCCGCCCCCACACACCTTAAACCAACTTATATTTCAACTCAAAAACAGAATTACCTGGAAAAACTCAGCAGGTCTGGCAGCATCGGCGAGAAGAAAAGAGTTGACGTTTCGAGTCCTCATGACCCTTCGACAGAACTTGATTTCGAGTCCAGGAAAGAGTTGAAATATAAGCTGGTTTAAGTGTGTGGGGGGGGGGGGGGGAAGGAGAGAGAGAGAGAGACAGAGGTGCTTGTGTAGACAAACAAGCAGTGATAGAAGCAGATCATCAAAAGATGTCAGTAACAATGGTACAAAAGAACACATAGTGTTAACGTTAAAGGTGGTGATATTATCTAAACGAATGTGCTAATTAAGAATGGATGGTAGGGCACTCAAGGTACAGCTCTAGTGGGGGGTGGGGGGAGCATAAAATATTTAAAAATATTTAAAAATAAGTGGGAAAAGAAAAATCTGTAAAATTTATAGGGAAAAAAAAAAAGGGGGAAAAAAAAGGGGGGGAAAACAGAAAGGGGGGTGGGGATGGGGGAGGGAGCTCACGACCTAAAGTTATTGAACTCAATATTCAGACCGGAAGGCTGTAAGGTGCCTAGGTCGGAAGATGAGGTATTGTTCCTCCAGTTTGCGTTGGGCTTCACTGGAACAATTGCAGCAAGCCAAGGACAGACATGTGGGCAAGAGAGCAGGTGGAGTGTTAAAATGGCAAACGACAGGGAGGTTTGGGTCATTCTTGCGGACAGACCGCAGGTGTTCTGCAAAGCGGTCGCCCAGTTTACGTTTTGGTCTCTCCAATGTAGAGGAGACCACATTGGGAGCAACGAATGCAGTAGACTAAGTTGGGGGAAATGCAAGTGAAATGCTGCTTCACTTGAAAGGAGTGTTTGGGCCCTTGGACGGTGAGGAGAGAGGAAGTGAAGGGGCAGGTGTTACATCTTTTGCGTGGGCATGGGGTGGTGCCATAGGAGGGGGTTGAGGAGTAGGGGGGTGATGGAGGAGTGGACCAGGGTGTCCCGGAGGGAGCGATCCCTACGGAATGCCGATAAGGGGGGTGAAGGGAAGATGTGTTTGGTGGTGGCATCATGCTGGAGTTGGCGGAAATGGCAGAGGATGATCCTTTGAATGCGGAGGGGCTGGGTGGGGGTGATAAGTGAGGACAAGGGGGACCCTATCATGTTTCTGGGAGGGAGGAGAAGGCGTGAGGGCGGATGCGAGGGAGATGGGCCGGACACGGTTGAGGGCCCTGTCAACGACCGTGGGTGGAAAACCCTCGGTTAAGGAAGAAGGAGAACATGTCAGAGGAACCGTTTTTGAAGGTAGCATCATCGGAACAGATGCGACGAAGGCGAAGGAACTGGGAGAATGGGATGGAGTCCTTACCGGAAGCGGGAGGTGTGAGGAGCTGTAGTCGAGGTAGCTGTGGGAGTCGGTGGGTTTGTAATGGATATTAGTGGACAGTCTATCACCAGAGATTGAGACAGAGAGGTCAAGGAAGGGAAGGGAAGTGTCAGAGATGGACCACGTGAAAATGATGGAGGGGTGGAGATTGGAAGCAAAATTAATAAATTTTTCCAAGTCCCGACGAGAGCATGAACCAACCCCTGACATTGTCATCAAACCCGCTGACAAGGGTGGTGCTGTTGTTGTCTGGCGCACTGACCTCTACCTCGCGGAGGCTGAGCGTCAACTCGCAGACACTTCCTCCTACCTCTCCTGGACCATGACCCCACCACTGAACATCAAGCCATTGTTTCCAGGACTGTCACTGACCTCATCTCCTCTGGGGATCTCCCTCCCACAGCTTCCAACCTGATAGTCGCCCAACCTCGGACGGCCCGCTTCTATCTCTACCAAAATCCACAAACAGAACTGCCCCGGTAGACCGATCGTCTCAGCTTGCTCCTGCCCCACAGAACTCATTTCTCGTTATCTTGACTCCCTTCTCTCTCCCTTGTCCAGTCCCTTCCCACCTACATCCCGTGATTCCTCTGACACCTTACGTCACATCAACAATTTCCAGTTCCCTGGCTCCAACCGCTTCCTCTTCACCATGGACGTCCAATCCCTCTACACCTCCATCCCCCACCAGGATGGTCTGAGGGCCCTTAGCTTCTTCCTCGAACAGAGGCCCGAACAATCCCCATCCACCACTACTCTCCTCCGTCTGGCTGAACTTGTTCTCACGTTGAACAATTTCTCCTTCAACTCCTCTCACTTTCTCCAAATACAAGGTGTGGCTATGGGTACCCGGATGGGCCCCAGCTATGCCTGTCTCTTTATGGGATATGTGGAACATTCCTTGTTGCAGTCCTACCCCGGCCCCCCTTCCACAACTTTTTCTCCGGTACATCGATGATTACTTCGGTGCCGCTTCATGCTCTCGTCGGGACTTGGAAAAATGTATTAATTTTGCTTCCAATCTCCACCCCTCCATCATTTTCACGTGGTCCATCTCTGACACTTCCCTTCCCTTCCTTGACCTCTCTGTCTCAATCTCTGGTGATAGACTGTCCACCAATATCCATTACAAACCCACCGACTCCCACAGCTACCTCGACTACAGCTCCTCACACCCCGCTTCCTGTAAGGACTCCATCCCATTCTCTCAGTTCCTTCGCCTCCGTCGCATCTGTTCCGATGATGCTACCTTCAAAAACGGTTCCTCTGACATGTCCTCCTTCTTCCTTAACCGAGGTTTTCCACCCACGGTCGTTGACAGGGCCCTCAACCGTGTCCGGCCCATCTCACGCGCATCCGCCCTCACGCCTTCTCCTCCCTCCCAGAAACATGATAGGGTCCCCTTGTCCTCACTTATCACCCCACCAGCCTCCGCATTCAAAGGATCATCCTCCGCCATTTCCGCCAACTCCAGCATGATGCCACCACCAAACACATCTTCCCTTCACCCCCCTTATCGGCATTCCGTAGGGATCGCTCCCTCCGGGACACCCTGGTCCACTCCTCCATCACCCCCTACTCCTCAACCCCCTCCTATTGGCACCACCCCATGCCCACGCAAAAGATGTAACAACCTGCCCCTTCACTTCCTCTCTCCTCACCGTCCAAGGGCCCAAACACTCCTTTCAAGTGAAGCAGCATTTCACTTGCATTTCCCCCAACTTAGTCTACTGCATTCGTTGCTCCCAATGTGGTCTCCTCTAACATTGGAGAGACCAAACGTAAACTGGGCGACTCGCTTTGCAGAACACCTGCGGTCTGTCCGCAAGAATGACCCAAATCTCCCTGTCGCTTGCCATTTAACACTCCACCCGGCTCTCTTGCCCACATGTCTGTCCTTGGCCTGCTGCATTGTTCCAGTGAAGCCCAACGCAAACTGGAAGGAACAACACCTCATCTTCCGACTTAGGCACCTTACAGTCTTCCGGTCTGAATATTGAATTCAATAACTTTAGGTCGTGAGCTCCCTCCCCCATCCCCACCCCCTTTCTGTTTCCCCCTTTTTTTCCCCCCTTTTTTTTTTTTTCCCTATAAATTTTACAGATTTTTCTTTTCCCACTTATTTTTAAATATTTTTAAATCTTTTATGCTCCCCCCACCCCCACTAGAGCTGTACCTTGAGTGCCCTACCATCCATTCTTAATTAGCACGTTCGTTTAGATAATATCACCAACTTTAACTTTAACACCTATGTGTTCTTTTGTCCCATTGTCACTGACATCTTTTGATGATCTGCTTCTATCACTGCTTGTTTGTCTACACAAGCACCTCTGTCTCTCTCTCTCTCTCCTTCCCCCCCCCCCCCCCACACACACCTTAAACCAGCTTATATTTCAACTCTTTCCTGGACTCGAAATCAAGTTCTGTCGAAGGGTCATGAGGACTCGAAACGTCAACTCTTTTCTTCTCCGCCGATGCTGCCAGACCTGCTGAGTTTTTCCAGGTAATTCTGTTTTTGTTCGGGGTATATAGATGTCTGGGAGGGGTATATAGATGTCAGGGAGGGGTACATAGGTGTCGGGGAGAGGTATATACATGTCAGGGAGGGGTCCATAGGTGTCGGCGAGGGGTATATAGATATCGGGGAGGGTATATAGATGTCGGGGAGGGGTATATAGATGTCGGGGAGGGGTATATAGGTGTCAGGGAGGGGTATATAGGTGTCGGTGAGGGGTATATAGGTGTCGGTGAGGGGTATATAGGTGTCGGTGAGGGGTATATAGATGTTGGGGAGGGGTATATAGATGTCAGGGAGGGGTATATAGATGTAAGGGAGGGGTAGGTGTCAGGGAGGGGTATATAGATGTTGGGGATGGGTATATTTATGTCGAGGAGGGGTATATAGATGTCGGGGAGGGGTATATAGATGTCGGGGAGGGGTACATAGGTGTCGGGGAGAGGTATATACATGTCACGGAGGGGTACATAGGTGTCGGGGAGGGGTATATAGATGTCGGGTGGGGGTATATAGATGTCAGGGAGGTGTATATAGGTGTCGGGGAGGGGTATATAGATGTCAGGTGGGGTATATAGATGTCAGGGAGGGGTATATAGATGTCGGGGAGGGGTTTTTATATGTCAGGGAGGGGTATATAGATGTCGGGTGGGGGTATATAGGTGTCGGGGAGGGGTATATAGATGTCGGGGGAGGTGTATATAGATGTCAGGGAGGGGTACATAGATGTCAGGGAGGGGTATATAGATGTCAGGTAGGTGTATATAGATGTCAGGGAGGGGTATATAGATGTCGGGTGGGGGTATATAGATGTCAGGTAGGTGTATATAGATGTCAGGGAGGTGTATATAGATGTCGGGTGGGGGTATATAGATGTCAGGTAGGGGTATATAGATGTCAGGGAGGGGTATATAGATGTCGGGTGGGGGTATATAGATGTCAGGGAGGTGTATATAGGTGTCAGGGATGGGTATATAGATGTCGGGGAGGGGTTTTTATATGTCAGGGAGGTGTATATAGATGTCGGGGAGGGGTTTTTATTATGTCAGGGAGGGGTATATAGATGTTGGGGAGGGGTATATAGATGTCGGGTGGGGGTATATAGATGTCAGGGAGGGGTTTATAGATGTCGGGGAGGGGTATTAGATGTCGGGTGGGGGTATATAGATGTCGGGTGGGGGTATATAGATGTCAGCGAGGGGTATATAGATGTTGGGACGGGTATATACATGTCGGGGAGGGTATATAGGTGTCGATGAGGGGTATATAGATGTCAGGGAGGGGTCTGTAGGTATCGGGGAGGGATAAATAGATATCAGGGTGGGGCTATATAGATGTCGGGGTGGGGGTATATAGAAGTCAGGAGGGGTATATAAATGTCAGGGAGGGGTATATAGATGTCAGTGAGGGGTATATAGATGTCGGGGAGGGGTATATAGATGTCAGGTAGGTGTATATAGATGTCGGGGAGGGGTATATAGATGTCGGGTGGGGGTATATAGGTGTCGGGGAGGGGTGTATAGATGTCAGGGAGGGGTATATAGGTGTCGGGAAGGGGTACATAGATGTCAGAGAAAGGTATAATGTCTGGAAGGGTCTATAGATGTCAGGGAGGGGTACACAGATGTCATGGAGGGGTATATAGATGTCAGGGAGGGGTATATAGATGTCGGGTGGGGGTATATAGATGTCAGCGAGGGGTATATAGATGTTGGGACGGGTATATACATGTCGGGGAGGGGTATATAGGTGTCGGTGAGGGGTATATAGATGTCAGGGAGGGGTATGTAGGTATCGGGGAGGGATATATAGATATCAGGGTGGGGCTATTTAGATGTCGGGTGGGGGTATATAGAAGTCAGGGAGGGGTATATAAATGTCAGGGAGGGGTATATAGATGTCAGTAGGGGTATATAGATGTCGGGGAGGGGTATATAGATGTCAGGTAGGTGTATATAGATGTCGGGGAGGGTATATAGATGTCGGGTGGGGGTATATAGGTGTCGGGGAGGGGTATATAGATGTCAGGGAGGGGTATATAGATGTCGGGTGGGGTATATACGTGTCGGGTGGGGGTATATAGATGTCGGGTGGGGGTATATAGGTGTCGGGGAGGGGTATATAGGTGTCGGGGAGGGTTATATAGGTGTCGGGTGAGGGGTATATAGGTGTCGGGGAGGGGTATATAGGTGTCGGCGAGGGGTATATAGATGTCAGGGAAGGGTATATAGATGTCAGGGAGGGGTATATAGATGTCAGGGAAGGTATATAAGTGTCAGGGAGGGGTATATAGATGTCGGGACGGGTATATAGTTGTCGGGGAGGGGTATGTAGATGTTGGGTAGGGGTATATAGGTGTCGGGGAGGGGTATATAGATGTCAGGGAGGGGTATATAGATGTCAGGGAGGGTAGATGTCAGGGAGGGGTATATAGATGTTGGGTAGGGCTATATAGGTGTCGGGGAGGGGTATATAGTTGTCAGGAGGGGTATATAGATGTCAGGGAGGGGTAGGTGTCAGGGAGGGGTATATAGATGTCGGGGATGGGTATATTTATGTCGAGGAGGTGTATATAGATGTCGGGGGAGGGGTATATAGATGTTGGGGAGGGGTACATAGGTGTCGGGGAGAGGTATATACATGTCAGTGAGGGGTACATAGGTGTCGGGGAGGGGTATATAGATGTCGGATGGGGGTATATAGATGTCAGTGAGGGGTATATAGGTGTCGGGGAGAGGTAGATACATGTCAGGGAGTGGTACATAGGCGTCGCGGAGGGGTATATACATGTCAGGGAGGGGTACATAGGTGTCGGGGAGAGGTATATACATGTCAGGGAGGGGTACATAGGTGTCGGGGAGGGGTATATAGATGTCGGGGAGGGGTATATAGATGTTGGGGAGGGGTACATAGGTGTCGGGGAGAGGTATATACATGTCAGGGAGGGGTACATAGGTGTCGGGGAGGGGTATATAGATGTCGGGGAGGGGTATATAGATGTCGGGGAGGGGTACATAGGTGTCGGGGAGAGGTATATAGATGTTGGGTGGGGGAATATAGATGTCAGGGAGGGGTATATAGGTGTCGGGGAGGGGTATAATAGATGTCGGGTGGGGTATATAGATGTCAGGGAGGGGTATATAGGTGTCAGGGAGGGTATATAGATGTCGGGGTGGTTTTATATAGATGTCAGGGAGGGGTATATAGATGTCGGGGAGGGTTTTTTATATGTCAGGGAGGGGTATTTAGATGTCGGGGATGGGTATATTTATGTCGAGGAGGGGTATATAGATGTCGGGGAGGGGTATATAGATGTCGGGGAGGGGTATATAGGTGTCGGGGAGAGGTATATACATGTCAGGGAGGGGTACATAGGTGTCGGGGAGGGGTATATAGATGTCGGATGGGGGTATATAGATGCAGTGAGGGGTATATAGGTGTCGGGGAGGGGTATATAGATGTCGGATGGGGGTATATAGATGTCAGTGAGGGTATATAGGTGTCGGGGAGAGGTAGATACATGTCAGGGAGTGGTACATAGTGTCGGGGAGGGGTATATACATGTCAGGGAGGGGTACATAGGTGTCGGGGAGAGGTATATACATGTCAGGGAGGGGTACATAGGTGTCGGGGAGGGGTATATAGATGTCGGGGGGGTATATAGATGTTGGGGAGGGGTATATAGATGTCGGGGAGGGGTACATAGGTGTCGGGGAGACGTATATACATGTCAGGGAGGGGTACATAGGTGTCGGGGAGAGGTATATAGATGTTGGGTGGGGTATATAGATGTCAGGAGGGGTATATAGGTGTCGGGGAGGGTATATAGATGTCGGGTGGGGGTATATAGATGTCAGGGAGGGTATATAGGTGTCGGGGAGGGGTATATAGATGTCGGGTGGGTTTATATAGATGTCAGGGAGGGTATATAGATGTCGGGGAGGGGTTTTTATATGTCAGGGAGGGGTATATATATATCGGGGAGGGGTATATAGATGTCGGGGGAGGGGTATATAGATGTCGGGTGGGGGTATATAGATGTCGGATGGGGTATATAGATGTCAGTGAGGGGTATATAGATGTTGGGACGGGTATATACATGTCGGGGAGGGGTATATAGGTGTCGGGGAGGGGTATATAGATGTCAGGGAGGGGTATGTAGGTATCGGGGAGGGATATATAGATATCGGGGTGGGGGTCTATAGATGTCGTGTGGAGGTATGTAGATGTCAGTGAGGGGTATATAAGTGTCAGGGAGGGGTATATAGATGTCAGTGAGGGGTATATAGATGTCGGGGAGGGGTATATAGATGTCAGGTAGGGGTATATAGATGTCGGGGAGGGTATATATGTGTCAGGGAGGGGTATATAGGTGTCGGGAAGGGGTACATAGATGTCAGACAAGGGCATAATGTCTGGGAAGCGTCTATAGATGTCGGGGAGGGGTACATAGATGTCAGGGAGGGGTATATAGATGTCAGGGAGGGGCATATAGATGTCGGGGAGGGGTATATAGATGTCAGAGAGGGGTATATAGGTGTCGGGGAGAGGAATATACATGTCAGGGAGGGGTACATAGGTGTCGGGGTGGGGTATATAGATGTCGGGTGGGGGTATATAGATGTCAAGGAGGGGTATATAGGTGTCGGGGAGGGGTATATAGATGTCGGGTGGGGGTATATAGATGTCAGTGAAGGGTATATAGATGTCGGGGAGGGGTATTTATACTTCGGGTGGGGGTATATAGATGTCAGGGAAGGGTATATAGTTGTCGGGGAGGGGTATATAGATGTTGGGGAGGGGTATATAGATGTCGGGTGGGGGTATATAGATGTCGGGTGGGGGTATATAGATGTCGGGGAGGGGTATATAGATGTCTGGTAGGTGTATATAGATGTCGGTGAGGGGTATATAGATGTCGGCGAGGGGTATATAGATGTCAGGGAAGAGTATATAGGTGTCGGGGAGGGGTATATAGATGTTGGGTAGGGGTATATAGGTGTCGGGGAGGGGTATATAGATGTCGGGGAGGGTATATAGATGTCGGGGAGGGGTACATAGGTGTCGGGGAGAGGTATATAGATGTTGGGTGGGGGAATATAGATGTCAGGGAGGGGTATATAGGTGTCGGGGAGGGTATATAGATGTCGGGTGGGTTTATATAGATGTCAGGGAGGGGTATATAGTGTCGGGGAGGGGTTTTTATATGTCAGGGAGGGGTATATAGATGTCGGGGATGGGTATATTTATGTCGAGGAGGGGTATATAGATGTCGGGGAGGGGTATATAGATGTCGGGGAGGGGTATATAGGTGTCGGGGAGAGGTATATACATGTCAGGGAGTGGTACATAGGTGTCGGGGAGGGGTACATAGATGTCAGGGAGGGGTATATACATGTCAGGGAGGGGGTACATAGGTGTCGGGGAGGGGTATATAGATGTCGGATGGGGGTATATAGATGTCAGTGAGGGGTTTATAGGTGTCGGGGAGAGGTAGATACATGTCAGGGAGTGGTACATAGGTGTCGGGGAGGGGTATATACATGGTCAGGGAGGGGTACATAGGTGTCGGGGAGAGGTATATACATGTCAGGGAGGGGTACACAGGTGTCGGGGAGGGGTATATAGATGTTGGGGAGGGGTATATAGATGTCAGGGAGGGGTATATAGATGTCGGGTGGGGGTATATAGATGTCAGGGAGGGGTATATAGATGTCGGGGAGGGTATATAGATGTCGGAGAGGGGTATATAGATGTCGGGTGGGGGTATATAGATGTCGGGGAGGGGTATATAGATGTTGGGGAGGGGTATATAGATGTTGGGGAGGGGTACACAGGTGTCGAGGAGGGGTATATAGATGTCGGGGAGGGGTATATAGATGTCGGGGAGGGGTATATAGATGTCGGGGAGGGGTACATAGGTGTCGGAGAGAGGTATATACATGTCAGGGAGGGGTACATAGGTGTCGGGGAGGGGTATATAGATGTCGGGGAGGGGTACATAGGTGTCGGGGAGAGGTATATACATGTCAGGGAGGGGTACATAGGTGTCGGGGAGAGGTATATAGATGTTGGGTGGGGGTATATAGATGTCAGGGAGGGGTATATAGGTGTCGGGGAGGGGTATATAGATGTCGGGTGGGGGTATATAGATGTCAGGGAGGGGTATATAGGTGTCGGGGAGGGGTATATAGATGTCGGGTGGGTTTATATAGATGTCAGGGAGGGGTATATAGATGTCGGGGAGGGGTATATAGATATCGGGGAGGGGTATATAGATGTCGGGGAGGGGTATATAGATGTCGGGTGGGGGTATATAGATGTCGGGTGGGGGTATATAGATGTCAGTGAGGGGTATATAGATGTTGGGGAGGGGTATATAGATGTCAGGGAGGGGTATATAGGTGTCGGGGAGGGGTACATAGGTGTCGGGGAGGGGTATATAGGTGTCGGGGAGGGGTATATACATGTCAGGGAGGGGTACATAGGTGTCGGGGAGGGGTATATAGGTGTCGGGGAGGGGTATATACATGTCAGGGAGTGGTACATAGGTGTCGGGGAGGGGTATATACATGTCAGGGAGGGGTATATAGATGTCAGGGAGGGGTATATACATGTCAGGGAGGGGTACACAGGTGTCGGGGAGGGGTATATAGATGTCAGGGATGGGTATATTTATGTCGAGGAGGGGTATATAGATGTTGGGGAGGGGTATATAGATGTCGGGGAGGGGTATATAGATGTCGGGTGGGGGTATATAGATGTCAGGGAGGGGTATATAGGTGTCGGGGAGGGGTATATAGATGTCGGGTGGGTTTATATAGATGTCAGGGAGGGGTATATAGATGTCGGGGAGGGGTTTTTATATGTCAGGGAGGGGTATATATATATCGGGGAGGGGTATATAGATGTCGGGGAGGGGTACATAGATGTCGGGGAGGGGTATATAGATGTCGGGTGGGGGTATATAGATGTCGGGTGGGGGTATATAGATGTCAGTGAGGGGTATATAGATGTTGGGACGGGTATATACATGTCGGGGAGGGGTATATAGGTGTCGGGGAGGGGTATATAGATGTTAGGGAGGGGTATGTAGGTATCGGGGAGGGATATATAGATATCGGGGTGGGGGTCTATAGATGTCGTGTGGAGGTATGTAGATGTCAGTGAGGGGTATATAAATGTCAGGGAGGGGTATATAGATGTCAGTGAGGGGTATATAGATGTCGGGGAGGGGTATATAGATGTCAGGTAGGGGTATATAGATGTTGGGGAGGGGTATATATGTGTCAGGGAGGGGTATATAGGTGTCGGGAAGGGGTACATAGATGTCAGACAAGGGTATAATGTCTGGGAAGCGTCTATAGATGTCGGGGAGGGGTACATACATGTCAGGGAGGGGTATATAGATGTCAGGGAGGGGCATATAGATGTCGGGGAGGGGTGTATAGATATCAGAGAGGGGTATATAGGTGTCGGGGAGAGGAATATACATGTCAGGGAGGGGTACATAGGTGTCGGGGAGGGGTATATAGATGTCGGGTGGGGGTATATAGATGTCAGGGAGGGGTATATAGGTGTCGGGGAGGGGTATATAGATGTCGGGTGGGGGTATATAGATGTCAGTGAAGGGTATAGAGATGTCGGGGAGGGGTATTTATACTTCGGGTGGGGGTATATAGATGTCAGGGAAGGGTATATAGATGTCGGGTGGGGGTATATAGATGTCGGGTGGGGGTATATAGATGTCAGTGAGGGGTATATAGATGTCGGGACGGGTATATACATGTCGGGGAGGGTTATATAGGTGTTGGGGAGAGGTATATAGATGTCAGGGAGGGGTATGTAGGTATCGGGGTGGGGTATATAGAACAAAAACAGAATTACCTGGAAAAACTCAGCAGGTCTGGCAGCATCGGCGGAGAAGAAAAGAGTTGACGTTTCGAGTCTTCATGACCCTTCGACAGAACTTGATGAGGTATATAGATGTCGGGGAGGGGTATATAGGTGTCGGGGAGGGGTATATAGATGTCGGGTGGGGGTATATAGATGTCAGTGAAGGGTATATAGATGTCGGGGAGGGGTATTTATACTTCGGGTGCGGGTATATAGATGTCAGGGAAGGGTATATAGTTGTCGGGGAGGGGTATATAGATGTTGGGGAGGGGTATATAGATGTCGGGGAGGGGTATATAGATGTCAGGGAGGGGCATATAGTTTCGGGGAGGGGTATATAGATGTCGGGGAGGGATATATAGATATCGGGGTGGGGTATATAGATGTCAGGGAGGGGTTTATAGATGTCAGGGAGGGGTATATAGATGTGAGGGAGGGTTATATAGATGTCAGTGAGGGGTATATAGATGTCGGGGAGGGGTATATAGATGTTTGGGAGGGGTATATAGATGTCGGGGTGCGGTATATAGATGTCGGGGAGGGATATATAGATGTCAGGGAGGGGTATATAGGTGTCGGGGAGGGGTATATAGATGTTGGGTAGGGGTATATAGGTGTTGGGGAGGGGTATATAGATGTCAGGGAGGGGTATACAGATGTCAGGGAGGGGTATATAGATGTCAGGGAGGGGTAGATGTCAGGGAGCGGTATATAGATGTCGGGGAGGGGTATATAGATGTCGAGGAGGGGTATATAGATGTCGGGGAGGGGTATATAGATGTCAGGGAGGGGTATATAGGTGTCGGGGAGGGGTTTATATAGATGTCGGGTGGGGGTATATAGATGTCAGGGAGGGGTATATAGATGTCGGGGAGGGGTATATATATGTCGGGTGGGGGTATATAGATGTCGGGGAGGGGTATATCCATGTCAGGGAGAGGTATATAGATGTTGCGGAGGGGTATATAGATGTCAGGGAAGGGTGTATAGATGTCGGGGAGGGGTATATAGATGTCAGGGAAGGGTATATTGATGTTGGGGAGGGGTATATAGATGTCGAGGAGGGGTATATAGATGGCGGGGAGGGGTATATAGATGTCGGGGAGGGGTATATTGATGTCGGGGAAGGGTATATAGATGTCGGGTGGGGTTATATAGATGTCAGGGAGGGGTATATATATGTCGGGGAGGGGTATATAGATGTCGGGGAGGGGTATATAGATGTCGGGGATGGGTATATATATGTCAGAGAAATGTATAATCATGTCTGGGAGGGGTATATAGATGTCAGGGAGGTGTATATAGATGTCAGGGAGGGGTATATAGATGTCAGGTGGGGGTATATAGATGTCAGGAGGGGTACATAGGTTTCGGGGAGGTGTATATAGATGTCGGGGAGGGGTATATAGATGTCAGGGAGGGGTATATAGATGTCAGGGAGGGGTATATAGTTGTCGAGGAGGGGTATATAGATGTCGGGGAGGGGTATATATATGTCAGGGAGGGGTATATAGATGTCAGGGAGGGGATATAGATGTCGAGGAGGGGTATATAGATGTCGGGCAGGGGTATATAGATGTCATGGAGGGGTATATAGATGTCGGGGAGGGGTATATATATGTCGGGTGGGGGGTATATAGATGTCAGGGAAGGGTATATAGATGTCGGGGAGGGGTATATAGATGTCGGAGGTGTATATAGATGTCTGGGAGGGGTATATAGATGTCGGGGAGGGGTATATAGATGTCAGGGAGGGGTATATAGATGTCACGGAGGGGTATATAGATGTCAGGGAGGGGTATATATATGTCGGGTGGGGGTATATAGATGTCAGGGAGGGGTATATAGATGTCAGGGAGGGGTATATAGAAGTCTGGGAGGGGTATATAGATGTCTGGGAGGGGTATATAGATGTCGGGGAGTGGTATATAGATGTCAGGGAGGGGTATATAGATGTCGGGGAGGGGTATATAGATGTCAGGGAGGGGTATATAGATGTTGGGGAGGGGTATATAGATGTCGGGTGGGGGTATATAGATGTCAGGGAGGAGCATATAAATGTCAGGGAGGGGTATATAGATGTCAGTGAGGAGTATATAGATGTCGGGGAGGGGTATATAGATGTCGGGGAGGGGTATATAGATGTCTGGTAGGTGTATATAGATGTCGGGGAGGGGTATATAGATGTCGGGTGGGGGTATTTAGTTGTCGGGGAGTGGTATATAGATATCGGTGAGGGGTATATAGATGTTGGGGAGGGGTATATAGATGTCGGGGAGGGTATGTAAATGTTAGGGAGGGGTATATAGATGTCAGGGAAGGGTATATAGGTGTCAGGGAGGGGTATATAGATGTCGGGACGGGTATATAGTTGTCGGGGAGGGGTATATAGATGTTGGGTAGGGGTATATAGGTGTCGGGGAGGGGTTTATAGATGTCAGGGAGGGATATATAGATGTCAGGGAGGGGTAGATGTCAGGGAGGGGTATATCGATGTTGGGTAGGGCTATATAGGTGTCGGGGAGGGGTATATAGATGTCAGGGAGGGGTATATAGATGTCAGGGAGGGGTAGGTGTCAGGGAGGGGTATATAGATGTCGGGGATGGGTATATTTATGTCGTGGAGGTGTATATAGATGTCGGGGAGGGGTATATAGATGTCGGGGATGGGTATATTTATGTCGAGGAGGGGTATATAGATGTCGGGGAGGGGTATATAGATGTCGGGTGGGGGTATATAGATGTCAGGGAGGGGTATATAGGTGTCGGGGAGGGGTATATAGATGTCGGTTGGGGGTATATAGATGTCAGGGAGGGGTATATAGATGTCGGGGAGGGGTATTTATATGTCAGGGAGGGGTATATAGATGTCGGGGAGGGGTATATAGATGTCGGGGAGGGGTATATAGATGTTGGGTGGGGGTATATAGATGTCAGGGAGGAGTTTATAGATGCCGGGGAGGGGTATATAGATGTTGGGTGGGGGTATATAGATGTCAGTGAGGGGTATATAGATGTTGGGACGGGTATATACATGTCGGGGAGGGGCATATAGGTTCGGAGAGGGGTTTTTGATGTCGGTTTGGGGTATTTTTATGTTGGGGAGGGCTATATAGATGTCAGGGAGGGGTATATAGATGTCGGGGTGGGGTATATAGATGTCGGGGAGGGGCATATAGATTCGGAGAGGGGTTTTTGATGTCGGTTTGGGGTATTTTTATATTGTGGAGGGCTATATAGATGTCAGGGAGGGGTATATAGATGTCGGGGAGGGGTATATAGATGTCAGGGAGGGGTATATAGATGTTGGGGAGGGGTATATATGTGTCGGGGAGGGGTATATAGATGTTGGGGAGGGGTACATAGATATCGGGGAGGGGTATATAGATGTCAGTGAGGGGTATATAGATGTCGGTGAGGGGTATATAGGTGTCAGGGAGGGGTATATAGATGTCAGGGAGGGGTATGTAGATGTCAGGAAGGGATATATAGATGTCGGGGAGGGGTATATAGATGTCGGGGAGGGGCATGTAAATGTAGGGGAGGGGTATATAGATGTCGGGGAGTGGTATATAGATGTCGGGGAGGGGTATATAGATGTCGGTGAGGGGTATATAGGTGTCGGGGAGGGGTATATAGATGTTAGGGAGGGGTATGTAGATGTCAGGAAGGGGTATATAGATGTCGGGGAGGGGTATATAGATGTCGGGGAGGGGCATATAAATGTAGGGGAGGGGTATATAAATGTCAGGGAGGGGTATATAGATGTCGGGGAGGGGTATATAGATGTCGGGGAGGGGTATATAGATGTCGGGGAGGGGTATATAGATGTCGGGGAGGGGTATATACATATCGGGGTGGGTTACATAGATGTTGGGCAGGGGTATATAGATTTTGGGGAGGGGTATATAGGTGTTGAGGAGGGGTATATAGATGTCGGGGAGGGGTATATCGATGACGGGGAGGGGTATATAGATGTCGGGGAGGGGTATATAGATGTCAGTGAGGGGTATATAGATGTCGGGGAGGGGTATTTAGATGTCAGGGAGGGGTATATAGATGTTGGGGAGGTGTATATAGGTGTCGGGGAGGGGTATTATAGATGTCGGGGAGGGGTATATAGATGACGGGGAGGGGTATATAGATGTCGGGGAGGGGTATATATATGTCGGGGAGGGGTATATAGATGTCGGGGAGTGGTATATAGATGTCGGGGAGGGGTATATAGATGTCGGGGAGGGGTATATAGATGTCGGGGAGGGGTACATAGGTGTCGGGGATGGGTATATACATATCGGGGAGGGGTATATAGATGTCGGGGAGGGGTATATAGATGTCGGGGATGGGTATATACATATCGGGGAGGGGTATATAGATGTCGGGGAGGGGTATATAGATGTCGGGGATGGTTATATACATATCGGGGAGGGGTATATATATGTCGGGGAGGGGTATATAGATGTCGGGGATGGGTATATACATATCGGGGAGGGGTATATAGATGTCGGGGAGGGGTATATAGATGTCGGGGAGGGGTATATAGATGTCAGGGAGGGGTATATAGATGTCGGGGAGGGGTATATAGTTGACGGGGAGGGGTATATAGATTTCAGGGAGGGGTATATAGATGTCGGGGAGGGGTATATAGATGTCGGGGAGGGGTATATAGATGTCGGGGAGGGGTATTGAGTTGTCGGGGAGGGGTATATAGATGTCGGGGAGGGGTATATAGATGTCGGGGAGGGGTATTGA
The DNA here is from genome assembly GCA_026770705.1 of Isurus oxyrinchus. Lineage (NCBI taxonomy): Eukaryota > Metazoa > Chordata > Chondrichthyes > Lamniformes > Lamnidae > Isurus > Isurus oxyrinchus. The sequence goes on along the minus strand of JANJGN010004300.1, from coordinate 14,969 downwards.
GATGTCGGGGAGGGGTATATAGATGTCGGGGAGCGGTATATAGATGTCGGGGAGGGGTATTGAGATGTCGGGGAGGGGTATTGAGATGTCGGGGAGGGGTATATACATATCGGGGAGGGGTATATGGACAGAGGACATGATTTGAAACAGACACGGACAGTGATGTCCAATCGAGCCGCTGAGCCTGGACAATCCGGACACCGTCAACTCTTCTAATGACCTGAGTGAGGCGCTAGCAGCAGAAACTCACCACCATGGTGTCCCTGTGCACCAGCCGACAGATGTTGTTCCTGGTCCCGGCGGCGATCAGGTGCTCAGGACCCAGCCAACGGCAGCTATAGGTCTGCAGGAAGGGAGAGGGACATCAGTCCCCACTCAGAGCAGCTCCAATCCCAGCTCGTCACTGCCAACATACCCCCAAAATATACCCCTCTCCACTCCCACCCTCACTCCCACTCCCACCCCCCAAAATATACCCCTGTACACTCCCACCCTCACTCCCACTCCCACACCCCAAAATATACCCCTGTCCACTCCCACCCTCTACACACACCCTCACTCCCACTCCCACCCCCAAAATATACCCCTGTCCACTCCCACCCTCTACACACACCCTCACTCCCACTCCCACCCCCCAAAATATACCCCTGTCCACTCCCACCCTCTACATACACGCTCACTCCCACTCCCACCCCCAAAATATACCCCTGTCCACTCCCACCCTCTACACACACCCTCACTCCCACTCCCACCCCCCAAAATATACCCCTGTCCACTCCCACCCTCTACACACACCCTCACTCCCACTCCCACCCCCCAAAATATACCGCACTCCACTCCCACCCTCTATATACACCCTCACTCCCACTCCCCAAAATATACCCCTGTCCACACCTACCCTCACCCCCACTCACACCCTCTACAGACACCCTCACTCCCACTCCCCAAAATATACCCCTGTCCACTCCCACCCTCTACACACATACTCACTGCTCACTCCCATGGGGGAACCCGTACCCCGTGGAGAGTCAGTGCCCGGACCCCGGGGGAGAGTCAGTGCCCGGACCCCGGGGGAGAGTCGGTGCCCGGACCCTGGGGAGAGTCAGTGCCCGGACCCCGGGGGAGAGTCGGTGCCCGGACCCTGGGGAGAGTCGGTGCCCGGACCCCGGGGGAGAGTCGGTGCCCGGACCCCGGGGGAGAGTCGGTGCCCGGACCCCGGGGGGAGTCGGTGCCCGGAACCCGGGGAGAGTCGGTGCCCGGACCCCGGGGAGAGTTGGTGCCCGGAACCCGGGGAGAGTCGGTGCCCGGACCCCGGGGAGAGTCGGTGCCCGGACCCCGGGGAGAGTCGGTGCCTGGACCCCGGGGAGAGTCGGTGCCCGGACCCCGGGGAGAGTCGGTGCCCGGACCCTGGGGAGAGTCGGTGCCCGGACCCCAGGGGAGAGTCGGTGCCCGGACTCCGGGGAGACTCGGTGCCCGGACCCCGGGGAGAGTCGGTGCCCGGACCCCTGGGGAGAGTCGGTGCCCGGACCCCGGGGAGACTCGGTGCCTGGACTCCGGGGAGACTCGGTGCCCGGACCCCGGGGGAGAGTCGGTGCCCGGACCCCGGGGGGAGTCAGTGCCCGGACCCCGGGGAGAGTCGGTGCCCGGACCCCGGGGAGAGTCGGTGCCCAGACCCCGGGGGAGAGTCGGTGCCCGGACCCCTGGGGAGAGTCGGTGCCCGGACCCCGGGGAGAGTTGGTGCCCGGACCCCGGGGGGAGTCGGTGCCCGTGGGGGAAACATCCCCCAATCCTGGCCTTACCAGACTGTGGCCGGTATCGTCCTCAGGCACGTCTTGAATCTTCTGTCCGGACGCGTAGTCCCAGATCTGAGTGAGAGAATGCAGGGAGGTCAGAGCGAGCACTGCGGACTGAAATGTGAAAGCTTGAGTCTGTACCTGGCCCAGCCCGCTCCCCCCACAAGCTGAAAGCTGGGAATCCTCACCTCCAGGCTCCTGTCCCTCCTCCACGACCCAGTCAAAACCTCATTGGTTTCTGGGTGAATCTGAAGGGCGTCTCCACAGAGATGAGGGCCAGAAATCTTCCTGAAAGCAAGGAAAAATGCCGAGAAAGTTTAATTACTGCTGGGTAATTACAGAGTAACAATCCTAGTAACAATCCCCCCGTCCTGGGGTAATAACAGAGTAACAATCCCCTCGTCCCAGGGTAATTACAGAGTAACAATCCCTGTCCCGGGGTAATTACAGAGTAACAATCCCAGTAACAATCCCCCCATCCCGGGGTAATTATAGAGTAACAATCCCCGTCCTGGGGTAATTACAGAGTAACAATCCCAGTAACAATCCCCCTGTCCTGGGATAATTACAGAGTCTCTCCAGTAACAACACCAGTGACAATCATAGTGACCGTTGCAGTACCCATAAATACTAATCTCAGTGATGGTCCCACCAGCAATCACAGTACCTGTCAGCACTAATCCCAGTGACAGTCCCATTGACAATTGCAGTACCTTTTAGCACTAATCCCAGTGACAGTCTCAGTGAGCAATTGCAGTACCCGCCAGTACTAATCTCAGTGACAGACCCAGTGACAATTGCACTACCCACCAATACTAAACCCAATGATAGTCCCAGCAACAATTGCAGTATCCACCAATACTAATCCCAGTGACAGTCTCAGTGAGCAATTGCAGTACCCGCCAGTTCTAATCCCAGTGACAGACCCAGTGACAATCACGATACCGCCAGTACTAATCCCAGTGACAGTCCCAGCGAAAACTGCAGTATCTGTTAGTACAAATCCCAGTGACAATCACAGTACCAATACCAGTGGGAATTGCAACAGTCCAAGTGCTAATCCAAGCGACAGTCACAGTACCCGTTAGTACTAATCCCAGCAACAATCGCAGTACTCGTATGTACAAATCCCAGCGACAGACCCAGTAGAAATCCCAGCGACAGTCCAAGTACTAATCCCAGTGACAGTCCCAGCACTAATCCCAGTGACAGTGCCAGCACTAATCCCAGCAACTGTCCCAGCACTAATCCCAGCGACAGTCCCAGTACTAATTCAAGTGACAATTGCAACACCCACCAGTACTAACTCCAGCGACGGTCCCAGTACTAATCCCAGCGACAGTCCCAGTACTAATCCCAGCGACAGTCCCCGTACTAATCCCAGCGACAGTCCCAGTACTAATCCAAGCGACAATTGCAGCACCCACCAGTACTAATCCCAGCGACGGTCCCAGTACTAATCCCAGCGACAGTCCCAGTAATAATCCCAGCGACAGTACCCGTACTAATCCCAGCGACAGTCCCAGTACTAATCCAAGCGACAATTGCAGCACCCACCAGTACAAACCCCAGCGACGGTCCCAGTACTAATCCCAGCGTCAGCCCCAGTACTAATCCCAGCGACAGTCCCAGTACTAATCCCAGCAACAGTCCCAGTACTAATCCCAGCGACAGTCCCAGTACTAATCCCAGTGACAGTGCCAGTACTAATCCCAGCACCTATCCCAGCTCTAATCCCAGTGACAGTGCCAGTACAAAACCCAGTGACAGTCCCAGCTCTAATTCCAGTGACAGTCCCAGTACTAATCCCAGCGACAGTCCCAGCATTAATCTCAGTGACAGTCCCAGTACGAATCCCAGCAACAGTCCCAGTACTAATCCCAACGGCAGCCCCTGTACTAATCTCAGCGACATTCCCAGTAGTAATCCCAGCGACAGTCACAGCACTAACCCAGTGACAGTCCCAGCTCCAATCCCAGTATTAATCCCAGCGACAGTCCCAGTACTAATCCCAGTGACAGTCCAAGCTCTAATTCCAGTGACAGTCCCAGTACTAATCTCAGTGACAGCCCCAGCGACAATCGCAGTACCCGTTAGCACTAATCCCAGTGACGGCCCCTGTGATAATCGCAGTATCAATCCCAGTAACAATTGACCTGACAATTCTAGTAAAAGTCCCAGCAACAGTCCCAGCAGCAACCCCAACGACAGTCCCAGTACTAATCCCAGCGACAGTCCCAGTACTAATCCCAGTGGCAGTCCCGGTATTAATTCCAGTGACAGTCCAAGGACTAATCCCAGCGACAGACCCAGTACTAATCCCAGCGACAGTCCCAGTACTAATCACAGTGACAGTCCCAGTACTAATCACAGTGACAGTCCCAGTACTAATTCCAGTGACAGTCCCAGTACTAATCCCAACAGCAGTCCATGTACTAATCCCAGTGACAGTCCCAGTACTAATCCCAGAGGCAGTTCCAGCACTAATCCCAGCGACGGTCCCAATACTAACCTTAGCAACAAACCCAGTACTAACCACAGTGACAGTCCCAGGACTAATTACAGCAGCAGTCCCAGTACCAATCTCAGTGATAGTCCCAGCGACAATTGCCATACCCGTTAGTACTAATCCCAGCAACAATCGCAGTGCCTGTTAGTACTAAATCTCAATGACAGTCCCAGCAAAAATTGCAGCATCTGTTAGTGCTTATCAGAGCAACAATCGCGGTGCCAATCTCAGTAATAAACCCAGTATTAATCTCAAAGTGATGCAAATGTCCCCTCCACGTTACCTGATTGAATGTGGGTGATTCTCAGTCCAGAACTAGAGGAAGAGAAAGGAATAGAGTTCAGGTCTCAGTAGGAGAGAAGCACATCTAAAAACTGCGGTCAGGTAAACGCTGATTGATAGGTACTGAACCCAGAAAATCCCGCACCCGCACCTCAGCCTTGGGAGCAGCATCACAGGTGTACAGCAGCAACATACACTGGATAATCCAACTTCAACAGCTATAACGCTGAGTAACAAAACTCATTACCACAGCAGTAACATGGCTGTGTGATTTCACCGGGCTGTGTGATTTCCCCAGGCTGTGTGATTTCACCGGGCTGTGTGATTTCCCCGGGCTGTGTGATTTCCCCGGGCTGGGCTGAGTGATTTCCCCGGGCTGTGTGATTTCCCCGAGCTGTGTGATTTCCCCGGGCAGTGTGATATCACCGGGCTGTGTGATTTCCCCGGGCTGTGTGATTTCCCCGGGCTGTGTGATTTCACCGGGATGTGTGATTTCACCGGGCTGGGTGATTTCCCCAGGCTGTGTGATTTCCCCGGGCTGTGTGATTTCCCAGGGCTGGGCTGTGTGATTTCCCCGGGCTGTGTGATTTCCCCCGGCTGTGTGATTTCACCGGGCTGTGTGATTTCACCGGGCCGTGTGATTTCCCCGGGCCGTGTGATTTCCCCGGGCCGTGTGATTTCCCCGGGCTGTGTGATTTCCCCGGGCTGTGTGATTTCCCCGAGCTGTGTGATTTCCCCGAGCCGGGCTGTGTGATTTCCCCGGGCTGTGTGATTTCCCCGAGCTGTGTGATTTCCCCGGGCTGTGTGATTTCCCCGGGCCGGGCTGTGTGATTTCCCCGGGCTGTGTGATTTCCCTGGGCTGTGTGATTTCCCCGGGCTGTGTGATTTCCCCGGGCTGTGTGATTTCCCCGGGCTGTGTGATTTCCCCGGGCTGTGTGATTTCCCCGGGCTGTGTGATTTGCCCTGGCTGTGTGATTTCCCCGGGCTGTGTGATTTCCCTGAGCCGGGCTGTGTGATTTCCCCGGGCTGTGTGATTTCCCCGAGCCGGGCTGTGTGATTTCCCCTGGCTGTGTGATTTCCCCGTGCTGTGTGATTTCACCGGGCTGTGTGATTTCCCCTGGCTGTGTGATTTCCCCGGGCTGTGTGATTTCCCCGGGCTGTGTGATTTCCCCGGGCTGTGTGATTTCCCCGGGCCGGGCTGTGTGATTTCCCCGGGCCGGGCTGTGTGATTTCCCCGGGCAGTGTGATTTCACCGGGCAGTGTGATTTCCCCGTGCTGTGTGATTTCCCTGAGCCGGGCTGTGTGATTTCCCCGGGCTGTGTGATTTCCCCGAGCCGGGCTGTGTGATTTCCCCTGGCTGTGTGATTTCCCCTGGCTGTGAGATTTCCCCGGGCTGTGTGATTTCCCCTGGCTGTGTGATTTCCCCGGGCTGTGTGATTTCCCCGGGCTGTGTGATTTCCCCGGGCCGGGCTGTGTGATTTCCCCGGGCCGGGCTGTGTGATTTCCCCGGGCCGGGCTGTGTGATTTCCCCGGGCAGTGTGATTTCACCGGGCAGTGTGATTTCCCCGTGCTGTGTGATTTCCCTGAGCCGGGCTGTGTGATTTCCCCGGGCTGTGTGATTTCCCCGAGCCGGGCTGTGTGATTTCCCCTGGCTGTGTGATTTCCCCTGGCTGTGAGATTTCCCCGGGCTGTGTGATTTCCCCGGGCTGTGTGATTTCCCCGGGCTGTGTGATTTCCCCGGGCTGTGTGATTTCCCCGGGCTGTGTGATTTCCCAGGGCTGTGTGATTTCCCCGGGCTGTGTGATTTCCCCGGGCCGGGCTGTGTGATTTCCCCTGGCTGTGTGATTTCCCCGGGCTCTGTGATTTCCCCGGGCCGGGTTGTGTGATTTCACTGGGCTGTGTGATTTCCCCGGGCTGTGTGATTTCCCCTGGCTGTGTGATTTCCCCAGGCTGTGTGATTTCCCCGGGCTGTGTGATTTCACCGGGCTGTGTGATTTCCCCGGGCTGTGTGATTTCCTCCGGCCGGGCTGTGTGATTTCCCCGGGCTGTGAGATTTCCCCGGGCTGTGTGATTTCCCCGGGCTGTGCTGTGTGATTTCCCTGGGCTGTGTGATTTCCCCGGGCTGTGTGATTTCCCCATGCCGGGCTGTGTGATTTCACCAGGCTGTGTGATTTCCCCGAGCTGTGTGATTTCCCCGGGTTGTGTGATTTCCCCGAGCTGTGTGATTTCCCCGAGCTGTGTGATTTCCCCGGGTTGTGTGATTTCCCCGGGCTGTGTGATTTCCCCGGGCTGTGTGATTTCCCCGGGCTGTGTGATTTCCCCAGGCCGGGCTGTGTGATTTCACCAGGCTGTGTGATTTCCCCGGGTTGTGTGATTTCCCCGAGCTGTGTGATTTCCCCGGGTTGTGTGATTTCCCCGAGCTGTGTGATTTCCCCGAGCTGTGTGATTTCCCCGGGCTGTGTGATTTCCCCGAGCTGTGTGATTTCCCCGGGTTGTGTGATTTCCCCGAGCTGTGTGATTTCCCCGAGCTGTGTGATTTCCCCGGCTTGTGTGATTTCCCCGGGCTGTGTGATTTCCCCGGGCTGGGCTGTGTGATTTCACCAGTCTGTGTGGTGATTTCCCCGGGCTGTGTGATTTCCCCGGGCTGTGTGATTTCCCCGGGCTGTGTGATTTCCCCGGGCTGTGTGATTTCCCCGGGTTGTGTGATTTCCCCGGGCTGTGTGATTTCCCCGGGCTGTGTGATTTCCCCGGGCTGTGTGATTTCCCCGGGCTGTGTGATTTCCCCGGGCTGTGTGATTTCCCCGGGCTGTGTGATTTCCCCGGGCTGTGTGATTTCCCCGGGCTGTGTGATTTCCCCGGGCTGTGTGATTTCCCCGGGCTGTGTGATTTCCCCGGGCTGTGTGATTTCCCCGGGCTGTGTGATTTCCCCGGGCTGTGTGATTTCCCCGGGCTGTGTGATTTCCCCGGGCTGTGTGATTTCCCCGGGCCGGGCTGTGTGATTTCCCCGAGCTGTGTGATTTCCCCGGGCCGGGCTGTGTGATTTCACCAGGCTGTGTGATTTCCCCGGGCTGTGTGATTTCCCCGGGTTGTGTGATTTCCCCGGGCTGTGTGATTTCCCCGGGCTGTGTGATTTCCCCGGGCTGTGTGATTTCCCCGGGCTGTGTGATTACCCCGGGCTGTGTGATTTCCCCGGGCTGTGTGATTTCCCCGGGCTGTGTGATTTCCCCGGGCCGGGCTGTGTGATTTCCCCGGGCCGGGCTGTGTGATTTCACCGGGCTGTGTGATTTCACCGGGCTGTGTGATTTCCCCGGGCTGTGTGATTTCCCCGGGCTGTGTGATTTCCCCGGGCTGGGCTGTGTGATTTCCCCGGGCTGGGCTGTGTGATTTCCCCGGGCTGGGCTGTGTGATTTCCCCGGGCTGGGCTGTGTGATTTCCCCGGGCTGTGTGATTTCCCCGGGCTGTGTGATTTCCCCGGGCTGTGTGATTTCCCCGGGCTGTGTGATTTCCCCGGGCTGTATGATTTCCCCGGGCTGGGCTGTGTGATTTTCCCGGGCTGGGCTGTGTGATTTCCCCGGGCTGGGCTGTGTGATTTCCCCGGGCTGGGCTGTGTGATTTCCCCGGGCTGTGTGATTTCCCCGGGCTGTGTGATTTCCCCGGGCTGTGTGATTTCCCCGGGCTGTGTGATTTCCCCGGGCTGTGTGATTTCCCCGGGCTGTGTGATTTCCCCGGGCTGTGTGATTTCCCCGGGCTGTGTGATTTCCCCGGGCCGGGCTGTGTGATTTCCCCGGGCCGGGCTGTGTGATTTCCCTGGGCTGTGTGATTTCCCCGGGCTGTGTGATTTCCCCGGGCCGGGCTGTGTGATTTCCCCGGGCCGGGCTGTGTGATTTCACCGGGCTGTGCTGTGTGATTTCCCCGGGCCGTGCTGTGTGATTTCCCCGGGCTGTGTGATTTCCCCGGGCTGTGTGATTTCCCCGGGCAGTGTGATTTCCCCGGGCCGGGCTGTGTGATTTCCCCGGGCTGTGTGATTTCCCCTGGCAGTGTGATTTCCCATGGATGTGAGATTTGACCGGGCTGGGCTGTGTGATTTCCCCTGGTCGGGCTGTGTGATTTCCCCGGGCTGTGTGATTTCCCCAGGTCGGGCTGTGTGATTTCCCCGGGCCGGGCTGTGTGATTTCACCGGGCTGTGTGATTTCCCCTGGCTGTGTGATTTCCCCGGGCTGTGTGATTTCCCCTGGCTGTGTGATTTCCCCGGGCTGTGTGATTTCCCTGGGCCGGGCTGTGTGATTTCCCCGGGCTGTGTGATTTCACCGGGCTGTGTGATTTCACCGGGCTGTGTGATTTCCCCGGGCTGTGTGATTTCACCAGGCTGTGTGATTTCCCCGGGCTGTGTGATTTCCCCGGGCTGTGTGATTTCACGGGCTGTGTGATTTCCCCAGGCCGGGCTGTGTGATATCACCGGGCTGTGTGATTTCCCCGGGCAGTGTGATTTCACTGGGCTGTGTGATTTCCCCGGGCTGTGTGATTTCCCCTGGCTGTGTGATTTCCCCGGGCTGTGTGATTTCCCTGGGCTGTGTGATTTCCCCGGGCCGGGCTGTGTGATTTCCCCGGGCTGTGTGATTTCCCCGGGCTGTGTGATTTCCCCGGGCTGTGTGATTTCACCAGGCTGTGTGATTTCACCGGGCTGTGTGATTTCCCCGGGCTGTGTGATTTCACCGGGCTGTGTGATTTCCCCGGGCAGTGTGATTTCACTGGGCTGTGTGATTTCCCCGGGCTGTGTGATTTCCCCTGGCTGTGTGATTTCCCCGGGCTGTGTGATTTCCCTGGGCTGTATGATTTCCCCGGGCCGGGCTGTGTGATTTCCCCGGGCTGTGTGATTTCCCCGGGCTGTGTGATTTCCCCGGGCTGTGTGATTTCACCAGGCTGTGTGATTTCACCGGGCTGTGTGATTTCCCCGGGCTGTGTGATTTCACCGGGCTGTGTGATTTCCCCGGGCAGTGTGATTTCACTGGGCTGTGTGATTTCCTAACAGAGTGTGAAGTAATCTCCAGGCTTTGTACCTGGACTGTATCGTCCCATCCTCCTGAAATGAGCTCACTGAATCTCGCCGGGTGGAATTTCAGAGCAAAGATACGGGAGCGATGACCATCCATCAGCATGAGGGAGGGGCTGCCAATGAAACAGAGAGAGGGAATGTCAGCCAGATCCCAGGGTGGGAAACATACAGACAGGAGTTCATACCAAAATGATTTACCAGTGTGGGAATCTGTCTCTGTCTCACTCTCTCTCTGCCTGAACAGATTATGAGAAGTGTGAGTCTGGCTCTGTGGTGAGAGAGTGTGAGTCTCGCTCTGTGGTGAGAGAGTGTGAGTCTCGCTCTGTGGTGAGAGTGTGTGAGTCTCGCTCTGTGGTGAGAGAGTGTGAGTCTCGCTCTGTGGTGAGAGAGTGTGAGTCTCGCTCTGTGGTGAGAGAGTGTGAGTCTGGCTCTGTGGTGAGAGAGTGTGAGTCTCGCTCTGTGGTGAGAGAGTGTGAGTCTCGCTCTGTGGTGAGAGAGTGTGAGTCTCGCTCTGTGGTGAGAGAGTGTGAGTCTCGCTCTGTGGTGAGAGAGTGTGAGTCTCGCTCTGTGGTGTGAGAGTGTGAGTCTCGCTCTGCGGTGAGAGAGTGTGAGTCTCGCTCTGTGGTGAGAGAGTGTGAGTCTGGCTCTGTGGTGAGAGAGTGTGAGTCTCGCTCTGTGGTGTGAGAGTGTGAGTCTCGCTCTGTGGTGAGAGAGTGTGAGTCTCGCTCTGTGGAGAGAGAGTGAGAGTCTCGCTCTGTGGTGAGAGAGTGTGAGTCTCGCTCTGTGGTGAGAGAGTGTGTCTCGCTCTGTGGTGAGAGAGTGTGAGTCTCGCTCTGTGGTGAGAGAGTGTGAGTCTCGCTCTGTGGTGAGAGCGTGTGAGTCTCGCTCTGTGGTGAGAGAGTGTGAGTCTCGCTCTGTGGTGAGTGTGAGTCTGGCTCTGTGGTGAGAGAGTGTGAGTCTCGCTCTGTGGTGAGAGAGTGTGAGTCTCGCTCTGTGGTGAGAGAGTGTGAGTCTCGCTCTGTGGTGAGAGAGTGTGAGTCTCGCTCTGTGGTGAGAGAGTGTGAGTCTCGCTCTGTGGTGAGAGAGTGTGAGTCTGGCTCTGTGGTGAGAGAGTGTGAGTCTCGCTCTGTGGTGAGAGAGTGTGAGTCTCGCTCTGTGGTGTGAGAGTGTGAGTCTCGCTCTGTGGTGAGAGAGTGTGAGTCTCGCTCTGTGGAGAGAGAGTGAGAGTCTCGCTCTGTGGTGAGAGAGTGTGAGTCTCGCTCTGTGGTGAGAGAGTGTGAGTCTCGCTCTGTGGTGAGAGAGTGTGAGTCTGGCTCTGTGGTGAGAGAGTGTGAGTCTGGCTCTGTGGTGAGAGAGTGTGAGTCTCGCTCTGTGGTGAGAGAGTGTGAGTCTCGCTCTGTGGTGAGAGAGTGTGAGTCTCGCTCTGTGGAGAGAGAGTGTGAGTCTCGCTCTGTGGTGAGTGTGAGTCTCGCTCTGTGGTGAGAGAGTGTGAGTCTCGCTCTGTGGTGAGTGTGAGTCTCGCTCTGTGGTGAGAGAGTGTGAGTCTCGCTCTGTGGTGAGGGAGTGTGAGTCTCAGTCTGTGGTGAGAGAGTGTGAGTCTCGCTCTGTGGTGAGAGAGTGTGAGTCTCGCTCTGTGGTGAGAGAGTGTGAGTCTCGCTCTGTGGTGAGTGTGAGTCTCGCTCTGTGGTGAGAGAGTGTGAGTCTCGCTCTGTGGTGAGAGAGTGTGAGTCTCGCTCTGTGGTGAGTGTGAGTCTCGCTCTGTGGTGAGAGAGTGTGAGTCTCGCTCTGTGGTGAGAGAGTGTGAGTCTCGCTCTGTGGTGAGAGAGTGTGAGTCTCGCTCTGTGGTGAGAGAGTGTGAGTCTCGCTCTGTGGTGAGAGAGTGTGAGTCTCGCTCTGTGGTGAGAGAGTGTGAGTCTCGCTCTGTGGTGAGAGAGTGTGAGTCTCGCTCTGTGGTGAGAGAGTGTGAGTCTCGCTCTGTGGTGAGAGAGTGTGAGTCTCGCTCTGTGGTGAGAGAGTGTGAGTCTCGCTCTACGGTGAGAGAGTGTGAGTCTCGCTCTGTGGTGAGAGAGTGAGTCTCGCTCTGTGGTGAGAGAGTGTGAGTCTCGCTCTGTGGTGAGAGAGTGTGAGTCTCGCTCTGTGGTGAGAGAGTGTGAGTCTCGCTCTGTGGTGAGAGAGTGTGAGTCTCGCTCTGCGGTGAGAGAGTGTGAGTCTCGCTCTGTGGTGAGAGAGTGTGAGTCTCGCTCTGTGGTGAGTGTGAGTCTGGCTCTGTGGTGAGAGAGTGTGAGTCTCGCTCTGTGGTGAGAGAGTGTGAGTCTCGCTCTGTGGTGAGAGAGTGTGAGTCTCGCTCTGTGGTGAGAGAGTGTGAGTCTCGCTCTGTGGTGAGAGAGTGTGAGTCTCGCTCTGTGGTGAGAGAGTGTGAGTCTCGCTCTGTGGTGAGAGAGTGTGAGTCTCGCTCTGTGGTGAGAGAGTGTGAGTCTCGCTCTGTGGTGAGAGAGTGTGAGTCTCGCTCTGTGGTGAGAGAGTGTGAGTCTCGCTCTGTGGTGACAGAGTGTGAGTCTCGCTCTGTGGTGAGAGAGTGTGAGTCTCGCTCTGTGGTGAGAGCGTGTGAGTCTCGCTCTGTGGTGAGAGAGTGTGAATCTCGCTCTGTGGTGAGAGAGTGTGAGTCTCGCTCTGTGGTGAGAGAGTGTGTCTCGCTCTGTGGTGAGAGAGTGTGAGTCTGGCTCTGTGGTGAGAGAGTGTGAGTCTCGCTCTGTGGTGAGAGAGAGTGAGTCTCGCTCTGTGGTGAGAGAGTGTGAATCTCGCTCTGTGGTGAGAGAGTGTGTCTCGCTCTGTGGTGAGAGAGAGTGAGTCTCGCTCTGTGGTGAGAGAGTGTGAGTCTCGCTCTGTGGTGAGAGAGTGTGAGTCTCGCTCTGTGGTGAGAGAGTATGAGTCTCGCTCTGTGGTTAGAGAGTGTGAGTCTTGCTCACAAAACACACACTCATACTCTCACTGACTCTCTCACACACACACACAGACACAAAACACACACTCATACTCTCACTGACTCTCTCACACACACACACAGACACAAAACACACACTCATACTCTCTCTCACTCACTCTCTCTCACACACAGACACAAAACACACACTCATACTCTCTCTCTCTCACTCTCACACACACACACAGACACAAGTTACGCACTCATACTCTCTCTCACTCTCTCTCACACACACACACAGACACAAAACACACACTCATACTCTCTCTCACTCTCTCTCACACACACACAGACACAATACACACACACATACTCTCACTCACTCTCACAGACACAAAACACACACTCATACTCTCTCTCACTCTCACAGACACAAAACACACACTCATACTCTCTCTCACTCTCTCTCACTCACAGACACACAGACACAAAACACACACTCATACTCTCTCTCACTCACTCTCTCTCACACACACACACACACAGACACAAAACACACACTCATACTCTCTCTCACTCTCTCTCACTCACAGACACACAGACACAAAACACACACTCATACTCTCTCTCACTCACTCTCTCTCACACACACACACAGAAACAAAACACACACTCATACTCTCACTCACTCTGTCTCACACACACACACAGAAACAAAACACACACTCATACTCTCTCACTCTCTCTCTCTCACACACACACAGAAACAAAACACACACTCATACTCTCTCTCACTCACTCTCTCTCTCACACACACACACACACACACACAAAAACACACACTCATACTCTCTCTCTCTCACTCTCACACACACACACAGACACAAGTTACGCACTCATACTCTCTCTCACTCTCTCTCACACACACACACAGACACAAAACACACACTCATACTCTCTCTCACACACACACAGACACAATACACACACACATACTCTCACTCACTCTCACAGACACAAAACACACACTCATACTCTCTCTCACTCTCACAGACACAAAACACACACTCATACTCTCTCTCACTCTCTCTCACTCACAGACACACAGACACAAAACACACACTCATACTCTCTCTCACTCACTCTCTCTCACACACACACACACACAGAAACAAAACACACACTCATACTCTCACTCACTCTGTCTCACACACACACACAGAAACAAAACACACACTCATACTCTCTCACTCTCTCTCTCTCACACACACACAGAAACAAAACACACACTCATACTCTCTCTCACTCACTCTCTCTCTCACACACACACACACACACACACACAAAACACACACTCATACTCTCACTCACTCTGTCTCACACACACACACAGACACAAAACACACACTCATACTCTCACTCACTCTCTCTCTCTCTCACACACACAGAAACAAAACACACACTCATACTCTCTCTCACTCTCTCTCACACACACACACACACAAAACACACACTCATACTCTCTCTCACTCACTCTCTCTCTCACACAGACACAAAACACACACTCATACTCTCACTCACTCACTCTCTCACACACACAGACACAAAACATACACTCATACTCTCACTCACTCTCTCTCACACACACACACAGACACAAAACACACTCATACTCTCACTCACTCTCTCTCACACGCACACACAGACACAAAACACACACATACTCTCACTCACTCTCACACACACACACACACAGACACAAAACACACACTCATACTCTCACTCACTCTCTCAACACACACACACAGACACAATACACACACTCATACTCTCACTCACTCTCTCTCACACACACACACACAGACACAAAACGCACACTCATACTCTCACTCACTCTCTCACACACACACACAGACACAATACACACACACATACTCTCACTCACTCTCACACACACACATACACAAAACACACACTCACTCTCTCACACACACACACAGACACAAAACACACACTCATACTCTCTCTCACTCACACACATACACAAAACACACACTCACTCTCTCACACACACACACAAAACACACACTCATACTCTCACTCACTCTCTCTCACTCACACACAGACACAATACACACACTCATACTCTCACTCACTCTCTCTCACACACACACACAGACACAAAACACACACTCATACTCTCTCTCACTCACTCTCTCACACACACACACACACACAGACACAAAACACACACTCATACTCTCACTCACTCTCTCTCACACACACACACAGACACAATACACACACTCATACTCTCACTCACTCACTCTCACTCACACACACAGACACAAAACACACACTCATACTCTCTCTCACTCACTCACACACATACACAAAACACACACTCACTCT
>JANJGN010004299.1:0-34638 GCA_026770705.1 Isurus oxyrinchus | reverse complement strand
TGGGAGTGTTTGATGGTGACAGTGTAGAGGGAGATTTACTCTGTATCTAACCCCGTGCTGTACCTGTCCTGGGAGTGTTTGATGGTGACAGTGTAGAGGGAGATTTACTCTGTATCTAACCCCGTGCTGTACCTCTCCTGGGAGTGTTTGATGGGGACAGTGTAGAGGGAGATTTACTCTGTATCTAACCCCATGCTGTACCTGTCCTGGAAGTGTTTGATGGTGACAGTGTAGAGGGAGATTTCCTCTGTATCTAACCCCGTGCTGTACCTGTCCTGGGAGTGTTTGATAGGGACAGTGTAGAGGGCGATTTACTTTGTATCTAACCCCGTGCTGTACCTGTCCTGGGAGTGTTTGATGGTGACAGTGTAGAGGGAGATTTACTCTGTATCTAACCCCGTGCTGTACCTGTCCTGGGAGTGTTTGATGGCGACAGTGTAGAGGGAGATTTACTCTGTATCTAACCCCGTGCTGTACCTGTCCTGGGAGTGTTTGACGGTGACGGTGTAGAGGGAGCTTTACTCTGTATCTAACCCCGTGCTGCACCTGTCCTGGGAGTGTTTGATGTAGACATTGTAGAGGGAGCTTTACTTTGTATCTAAACCCGTGCTGTACCTATTTTGGGAGAGTTTGATGGGGACAATGTAGAGGGAGGTTTACTCTGTATCTAACCCCGTGCTGTACCTGTCCTGGGAGTGTTTGATGGGGACAGTGTAGAGGGAGATTTACTCTGTATCTAACCCTGTGCTGTACCTGCCCTGGGAGTGTTTGATGGGGAGAGTGTAGAGGGAGTTTAACTCTGTATCTAAGCCCGTGCTGTACCTGCCCTGGGAGTGTTTGATGGGGCGAGTGCAGAGGGAGCTTTACTCTGTGTATAAACCAGTGCTGAACCTGTTTTGGGAGAGTTTGATGCGGACAATGTAGAGGGAGGTTTACTCTGTATCTAACCCCGTGCTGCACCTGTCCTGGGAGTGTTTGATGGGGACAGTGTAGAGGGAGATTTACTCTGTATCTAACCCCGTGCTAGACCTGTCCTGTGAGTGTTTGACGGTGACGGTGTAGAGGGAGCTTTACTCTGTATCTAACCCCGTGCTGCACCTGTCCTGGGAGTGTTTGATGTAGACATTGTAGAGGGAGCTTTACTTTGTATCTAAACCCGTGCTGTACCTATTTTGGGAGAGTTTGATGGGGACAATGTAGAGGGAGGTTTACTCGGTATCTAACCCCGTGCTGTACCTGTCCTGGGAGTGTTTGATGGGGACAGTGTAGAGGGAGATTCACTCTGTATCTAACCCTGTGCTGTACCTGCCCTGGGAGTGTTTGATGGGGAGAGTGTAGAGGGAATTTAACTCTGTATCTAAGCCCGTGCTGTACCTGCCCTGGGAGTGTTTGATGGGGCGAGTGCAGAGGGAGCTTTACTCTGTGTATAAACCAGTGCTGAACCTGTTTTGGGAGAGTTTGATGCGGACAATGTAGAGGGAGGTTTACTCTGTATCTAACCCCGTGCTGCACCTGCCCTGGGAGTGTTTGATGGGGACAGTGTAGAGGGAGATTTACTCTGTATCTAACCCCGTGCTAGACCTGTCCTGGGAGTGTTTGATGGTGACAGTGTAGAGGGAGATTTACTCTGTATCTAACCCCGTGCCGTACCTGTCCTGGGAGTGTTTGATGGGGACAGTGTAGAGGGAGATTTACTCTCTATCTAACCCCGTGCTATACCTGTCCTGGGAGTGTTTGATGGTGACAGTGTAGAGGGAGATTTACTCTGTATCTAACCCCATGCTGTACCTGTCCTGGGAGTGTTTGATGGTGACAGTGTAGAGAGAGATTTACTTTGTATCTAACCCCGTGCTGTACCTGTCCTGGGAGTGTTTGATGGGGACAGTGTAGAGGGAGCTTTACTCTGTATCTAACCCCGTGCTGTACCTGTCCTGGAAGTGTTTGATGGTGACAGTGTAGAGGGAGATTTACTCTGTATCTAACCCCGTGCTGTACCTGTCCTGGGAGTGTTTGATAGGGACAGTGTAGAGGGAGATTTACTCTGTATCTAACCCCGTGCTGTACCTGTCCTGGGAGTGTTTGATGGTGACGGTGTAGAGGGAGGTTTACTCTGTATCTAACCCCGTGCTGTACCTGCCCTGGGAGTGTTTGATGGGGACAGTGTAGAGGGAGATTTACTCTGTATCTAACCCCGTGCTATACCTGTCCTGGGAGTGTTTGATGGGGAGAGTGTAGAGGGAGTTTAACTCTGTAACTAAGCCTGTGCTGTACCTGCCCTGGGAGTGTTAGATGGGGCGAGTGCAGAGGGAGCTTTACTCTGTATCTAACCCCATACTGTACTTGTCCTGGGAGTGTTTGATGGGGACAGTGTAGAGGGAGCTTTACTCTGTATCTAACCCTGTGCTGCACCTATCCTGGGAGTGTTTGATGCGGACAGTGTAGAGGGAGCTTTACTCTGTATCTAACCCCATGCTATACCTGTCCTGGGAGTGTTTGATGGTGACAGTGTAGAGGGAGATTTACTCTGTGTTTAACCCCCGTGCTGTACCTGTCCTGGGAGTGTTTGATGGGGACAGTGTAGAGGGTGCTTTCCTCTGTATCTGACTACATACTGCAGATGTCCTGGGAGTGTTTGATGGGAAAACAATCTGAACTCCCTAGCATAGCCAAGCCACTAATTGAAATGAACATGTAGTGCCAGAAGCAGCTTGTTCACGCGCACACGCCCTATTTTCACGCGCCAGGGAGGAAATCAAGAGTGACTGCAAAATATCCCTCTTCCCTTACATTAACGCCATTCAGGAAATTCCCAATTGCCAGAAGCGTTGCTAGGATACAGTGGAAGGTCTTGTTTCCAGCCAGTTGTTCCATTGCCAGCTTCAGGTTGAAGAGGGGCACAGCGATATCCTGCACACCGAGGGAGCGAACAGCAGAAAAGCACAGTAAGTCACAACTCAAGTACACCCTGCAACCCTCACTATAACACTCTCTGATATACCCCACACCCCTCACTGTAACACTCTCTGATATATCCCACACCCCTCACTGTAACACTCTCTGATATACCCCACACCCCTCACTGTAACACTCTTTGATATACCCCACACCCCTCACTGTAACACTCTCTGATATACCCCACACCCCTCACTGTAACACACTCTGATATACCCCAATCCTCACTGTAACACTCTCTGATATACCCCACACCCCTCACTGTAACACTCTCTGATATACCCCACACCCCTCACTGTAACACTCTCTGATATACCCCACACCCGTCACTGTCACACTCTCTGATATACCCCACACCCCTCACTGTAACACTCTCTGATATGCCCCACACCCCTCACTGTAACACTCTCTGATATACCCCACACCCCTCACTGTAACACTCTCTGATATACCCCACACTCCTCACTGTAACACTCTCTGATACACCCCACACCCCTCACTGTAACACACTCTGATATATCCCACACCCCTCACTGTAACACTCTCAGATATACCCCACACCCCTCACTGTAACATTCTCTGATATACCCCACACCCCTCACTGTAACACTCTCTGATATACCCCACACTCCTCACTGTAACACTCTCTGATATACACCACACCCCTCACTGTAACACTCTCTGATATACCCCGCTCCCCTCACTGTAACACACTCTGATATACCCCACACCCCTCACTGTAACACTCTCTGATATACCCCACACTCCTCACTGTAACACTCTCTGATATATCCCACACCCCTCACTGTAACACTCTCTGATATATCCCACACTCCTCACTGTAACACTCCGACAGAACCCACACCCCTCACTGTAACACCCTCTGATATACCCCACACTCCTCACTGTAACACTCCGACAGAACCCACACCCCTCACTGTAACACTCTCTGATATACCCCACACCCCTCACTGTAACATTCTCTGATATACACCACACACATCACTGTAACACTCTCTGATATAACCCCACACCCCTCACTGTAACACTCTCTGATATACCCCACACCCCTCACTGTAACACTCTCTGACATACCCCACACCCCTCACTGTAACACTCTCTGATATACCCCACACCCCTCACTGTAACACTCTCTGATATACGACACACCCCTCACTGTAAGACTCTCTGATATACCCCACACCCCTCACTGTAACACTCTCTGATATACCCCACACTCCTCACTGTAACACTCTGATATACCCCACACCCCTCACTGTAACACTCTCTGATATACCCCACACCCCTCACTGTAACAGTCTCTGATACACCCCACACTCCTCACTGTAACACTCTCTGATATACCCCACACCCCTCACTGTAACACTCTCTGATATACCCCACACCCCTCACTGTAACACTCTCTGATATACCCCACACCCCTCATTGTAACACACTCTGATATACCCCACACCCCTCACTGTAACACTCTCTGATATACCCCTCACCGCTCATTGTAACATTCTGTAATAAACCTCACACACCTCACTGTAACACATTCTGATATACGCCACAACCCTCACTGTAACACACTCTGATATACCCCACACCCCTCACTGTAAAAATCTCTGATATACCCCATATCCCTCACTGTAAAACTCTCTGATATACCTCACACCCCTCATTGTAACAGTCTCTGATATACTCCACACCCCTCACTGTAACACTCTCTGATATACCCCACACCCCTCACTGTAACACTCTCTGATATACCACACACCCCTCACTGTAAGACTCTCTGATATACCCCACACCCCTCACTGTAACACTCTCTGATATACCCCACACCCCTCATTGTAACACTCTCTGATATACCCCACACCCCTCACTGTAACACTCTCTGATATACCCCACACCCCTCACTGTAACACTCTCTGATATACCCCACACCCCTCACTGTAACACTCTCTGATATACCCCACACCCCTCACAGGAACACTCTCTGATATAGCCCACATGCCTCACTGTAACACTCTCTGATATACCCCACACCCCTCACTGGAACACTCTCTGATATACCCCACACCCCTCACTGTAACACTCTCCGATATACCCCACACCCCTCACTGTATCACTCTCTGATATACCTCACATCCCTCACTGTAACACTCTCTGATATACCCCACACCCCTCACTGTAACACTCTCTGATATACCTCACATCCCTCACTGTAACACTCTCTGATATACCCCACACCCCTCATTGTAACACTCTCTGATATACCCCACACCCCTCATTGGAACACTCTCTGATATAGCCCACACGCCTCACTGTAACACTCTCTGATATACCACACACCCCTCACTGTAAGACTCTCTGATATACCCCACACCCCTCACTGTAACACTCTCTGATATACCCCACACCCCTCACTGTAACACTCTCTGATATACCACACACCCCTCACTGTAAGACTCTCTGATATACCCCACACCCCTCACTGTAACACTCTCTGATATACCCCACACCCCTCATTGTAACACTCTCTGATATACCCCACACCCCTCACTGTAACACTCTCTGATATACCCCACACCCCTCACTGTAACACTCTCTGATATACCCCACACCCCTCACTGTAACACTCTCTGATATACCCCACACCCCTCACAGGAACACTCTCTGATATAGCCCACATGCCTCACTGTAACACTCTCTGATATACCCCACACCCCTCACTGGAACACTCTCTGATATACCCCACACCCCTCACTGTAACACTCTCCGATATACCCCACACCCCTCACTGTATCACTCTCTGATATACCTCACATCCCTCACTGTAACACTCTCTGATATACCCCACACCCCTCACTGTAACACTCTCTGATATACCTCACATCCCTCACTGTAACACTCTCTGATATACCCCACACCCCTCATTGTAACACTCTCTGATATACCCCACACCCCTCATTGGAACACTCTCTGATATAGCCCACACGCCTCACTGTAACACTCTCTGATATACCACACACCCCTCACTGTAAGACTCTCTGATATACCCCACACCCCTCACTGTAACACTCTCTGATATACCCCACACCCCTCATTGTAACACTCTCTGATATATCCCACACCCCTCACTGGAACACTCTCTGATATACCCCACAACCCTCACTGTAACACTCTCTAATATAGCCTACACCCCTCACTGTAACACCCTCTGATTTAACCCAAACCCCTCACTGTAACAATATCTGATATACCCCACACAACTCACTGTAACACCCTCTGACAGGCCCCACAACCCTCACTGTAACACTCTCAGATATATATCCCACACCGCTCACTGTAAAACTCTCTGATATACCCCACACCCCTCACTGTCACACACTTTGATATATGCCACGCCACTCAATGTGACACTCTCTGATATACCCCACACCCCTCACAGTAACACTTTCTGATAAATCCCACAACGCTCAGCATAACACCCTCTGATATACACCCCACACCCCTCACTGTAACACTCTCTGATATACCCCTCACCGCTCATTGTAACATTCTGTAATAAACCTCACACACCTCACTGTAACACTCTGTGCTATACCCCACACCCCTCACTGTAACACTCTCTGATATACCCCACACCCCTCACTGTAACACTCTCTAATAAACCTCACAAACCTCACCGTAATACTCTCTGATATACCCCACACCCCTCCCTGTAAAAATCTCTGATATACCCCATATCCCTCACTGTAAAACTCTCTGTTATACCCAACACCCCTCACTATAACACTCTCTGATATACACCACGCCACTCACTGTGACACTCTCTGATATACCCCACACCCCTTATTGTAATACTCTCCGATATACCCCACACACCTCACTCTTACACTCTCTGATATACCCCACAGAACTCACAGTAACACTCTCTGATATACACCACACCCCTCACTGTAACACTCTCTGATATACCCCACAACCCTCACTGTAACACTCTCTGATATACCCCACACCCCTCACTGTAACACTCTGTGATATACCCCACACCCCTCACTGTAACAGTCTCTGATATACCCCACACCCCTCACTGTAACACTCTCTGATAAATCCCACAACGCTCAGCATAACACCCTCTGATATACACCACACACCCCTCATTGTAACACCCTCTGATATACACCACACACCCCTCATTGTAACACCCTCTGATATACCGCACACCCCTCACTGTAACACTCTATGATATACCCCACACCCCTCACTGTAACACTCTCTAATAAACCTCACAAACCTCACCGTAACACTCTCTGATATACCCCACACCCCTCCCTGTAAAAATCTCCGATATACCCCATATCCCTCACTGTAAAACTCTCTGGTATACCCCACACCCCTCACTATAACACTCTCTGAAATACCCCACACCCCTCACTGTAACACTCTCCGAAATACCCCACACCCCTCACTGTATCACTCTCTGATATATCCCACACCCCTCACTGTAACACTCTCTGATATACCCCACACCCCTCACTGTAACACTCTCTGATATACACCACATCCCTCACTGTAACACCCTCTGATTTAACCCAAACCCCTCACTGTAACAATATCTGATATACCCCACACAACTCACTGTAACACCCTCTGACAGGCCCCACAACCCTCACTGTAACACTCTCAGATATATATCCCACACCGCTCACTGTAAAACTCTCTGATATACCCCACACCCCTCACTGTCACACACTTTGATATATGCCACGCCACTCAATGTGACACTCTCTGATATACCCCACACCCCTCACAGTAACACTTTCTGATAAATCCCACAACGCTCAGCATAACACCCTCTGATATACACCACACACCCCTCATTGTAACACCCTCTGATATACCGCACACCCCTCACTGTAACACTCTGATACACCCAACACACCTCACTGTAACAGTCTCTGATATACCCCACACCCCTCACTGTAACACTCTCTGATATACCCCACATCCCTCACTGTAACACTCTCTGATATACACCACACCCCTCACTGTAACACACTCTGATATACCCCACACCCCTCACTGTAACACTCTCTGATATACCCCTCACCCCTCATTGTAACACTCTCTGATATACCCCACACCCCTCACTGTAACACTCTGTGCTATACCCCACACCCCTCACTGTAACACTCTCTGATATACCCCACACCCCTCCCTGTAAAAATCTCTGATATACCCCATATCCCTCACTGTAAAACTCTCTGGTATACCCCACACCCCTCACTATAACACTCTCTGATATACCCCACACCCCTCACTGTAACACTCTCTGATAAATCCCACAACGCTCAGCATAACACCCTCTCATATACCGCACACCCCTCACTGTAACACACTGATACACGCACACCCCTCACTGTAACACTCTGTGATATACCCCACACCCCTCACTGTAACACTCTCTAATAAACCTCACAAACCTCACCGTAACTCTCTCTGATATACCCCACACCCCTCCCTGTAAAAATCTCCGATATACCCCATATCCCTCACTGTAAAACTCTCTGGTATACCCCACACCCCTCACTATAACACTCTCTGATATACACCACGCCACTCACTGTGACACTCTCTGATATACCCCACACCCCTTATTGTAATACTCTCCGATATACCCCACACTCCTCACTGTAACACTCACTGATATACCCCACACCCCTCACTGTAACACTCTCTGATATACCCCACAACCCACACTGTAACACTCCCTTATATATCCCACACCCCTCACTGTAACACACTCTAATATAGCCCACACCCCCCACTGTAACACCCTCTGATTTAACCCACACCCCTCACTGTAACAATCTCTGATATACCCCACACAACTCACTGTAACAAAAACTGACATGCCACACAACCCTCGCTGTAACACTCTCTGATATACCCCACACCCATCACTGTAACACTTTCTGATATACCCCACACCCCTCAGTGAAACACTCTCTGATATAACCCACGCCACTTACTGTGACACTCTCTGATATACCCCGCACCCCTTACTGTAACACTCTCTGATATACCCCACAACCCTCACTGTAACACTCTCTGATATACCCCACACCCCTCATTGTAACACTCACTGATATACCCCACACCCCTCACTGTAACAATCTCTGATATACCCCACAACCCACACTGTAACACTCCCTTATATATCCCACACCCCTCACTGTAACACTCTCTAATATGGCCCACACCCCACACTGTAACACCCTCTGATTTAACCCACACGCCTCACTGTAACAATCTCTGATATACCCCACACAACTCACTGTAACAAACTCTGACATACCCCACAACACTCACTGTAATACTCTCTGATAGATCCCACACCCCTCACAGTAACACTCTCTGATATACCCCACAGCCCTCACTGTAACACTCTCTGATATATCCCACACCCCTCACTGTAACACTTTCTGATATACCCCACACCCCTCACTGTAACACTCTCTGATATACCCCACACCCCTCACTGTAACACACTCTGATATAACCCACGCCACTCACTGTGGCACTCTCTGATATACCCCACACCCCTCAGTGTAACACTCTCTGATATAACCCACGCCACTCACTGTGGCACTCTCTGATATACCCCACACCCCTCATTGTAACACTCTCTGATAAACCCCACACACCACACAGTAATACTCTCTGATCAATCACACACCGCTCAGCGTAACACCCTCTGATATACACAAACACCTCACAGTAATACTCGCTGATATACCATACTACCCTCACTATAAAACTCTCTGATATATCCCACACCCCTCACAGAAACACTTTCTGATATACCCCACACCCCTCACTGTAACACTCTCTGATTTACCCCACACCCCTCACTCTAATACCCTCTGATATATCCCACATCGCTCAGGTAACACTCTCTGATATACCCAATAACCGACATTGTAACACTCTCTGATATAGCTCACACCGCTCACTGTAATACCCTCTGATATATCCCACACTCCTCACTGTAACACTCTCCGATATATACCACACCCCTCACTGTAACACTCTCTGATATACCCAACACCCAACACTGTATCACTCCGAAAAACCCCACACCCCTCACTGTAACACACTGTGATATATCCCACACCTCTTACTGTAACACTCTCTGATACACACCACATCCCTCACTGTAAAACTCTCCGAATACTCTACACTCCTCACTGTAACACTCTCTGGTATACCCCACAATCTTCACAGTAACACTCTCTGATATATCCCATACACCTCACTGTAACACACTCTGATATACTCCACACCACTCACTGTATCACTGTCTGATATACCTCACCCCTCATAGTAACACACTCTGATATATCCCACACCCCTCAGTGTAATACTATATGATATACCCCACACCCCTCACAGTAACACTCTCTGATGTACCCCACACCCCTCTCAGTAACACTCTCTGATGTACCCCACACCCCTCACTGTAACACTCTCTGATATATCCCACACCCCTGACTGTAATACACTCTGATATATTCCACACCACTCACTGTATCACTGTCTGATATACCTCACCCCTTACTGTAACCTTTCTGATGTACCCCACACCACACACTGTAGCACACTCTAATATACCCCAATACCCTCTCTGTAACACTCTCTGATATACCCACACCACACACTGTAGCACACGCTGATATACCCCACACCCCTCACTGTAACACTCTCTGATATACCCCACACCCCTCACTGTAACACTCTCTGATATATCCCACACCCCTCACTGTAACACTCTCTGATATAACCCACACCCCTCACTGTAACACTCTCTGATATAACCCACACCCCTCACTGTAACAATCTCTGATATATCCCCACCCCTCAATAATACCCTTTATAATATAGTCCCCAACCCTCACTGTAACACCCTCTGATATACCCTACACTATCCTCACTGTAACACTCTCTGATATACCCCACATCCATCTTTGTAACACACACTGATATACCCCACACGCCTCACTGTGACTTAATCTAATATACCCCACACCTCTCACTGTAACACTCTGATATTCACCACACCGCTCACTGTAACACTCTCTGATATACCCCACACTCCTCACTGTAACACTCTCTGATATACCCCACACCCCTCACTGTAACACTCTCTGATATACCCCACACCCCTCACTGTAACACTCTCTGATGTACCCCTCATCCCTCACTGTAACACACTCTGATATACTCCACACCACTCACTTTATCGCTGTTTGATATACCTCACCCCTCACTGTTACACTCTCTGATGTACCCCACACTCCTCACTGTAACTCTCTGATATACCCCACACCACGCACTGTGACCCTCTCCGTTATACCCCACATCTCTCACTGTAACACTCTCTGATAACCCCCACACCCCTCTCTAATAACATTCTCTGATAAACCCCACACCCCTCTCTAATAACACTTTCTGTTATACCCCACAACCCTCATGTCACACTCTCTGACTTAACACACACACCTCACTGTAACACTCTCAGATATACCACACACACCTCAATGTAACACTCCCTGATATACCCCACACTCCTCACTGTAACACTCTCTGATATACCCCACACCCCTCACTGTAACACTCTCTGATATACCCCACACCCCTTATTGTAACACTCTCTGATATACCCCACAACCCTTATTGTAATACTCTCTGATATATCCCACACCCCTCTCTAATAACACTCTCTAATAAATCCCACACCCCTCTCTAGTAACACTCTCTTTTATACCCCACACCCCTCATGTCACACTCTCTGACTTAACACACACCCCTCACTGTAACACTCTCAGATATACCCCACACACCTCACTGTAACAATCTCTGATACACCCCACACTCCTCAATGTTACAATCTCTGATATAACCCACACCCCTCACTGTATCACTCTCTGATATATCCCACACCCCTGACTGTAATACACTCTGATATATTCCACACCACTCACTGTATCACTGTCTGATATACCTCACCCCTTAGTGTAACCCTCTCTGATGTACCCCACACCACACACTGTAGCACACTCTGATATACCACACACACCTCACTGTAACACTCTCTGATATACCCCAATCCCCTCTCTGTAACACTCTCTGATATACCCCACACCCCTCAGTATAACACTCTCTAAAACACCCAAAACCCCTCAGTAAACCTCTCTGATATATACCACACCCCTCAGTGTAACACTCTCTGATATATACCACACCCCTCACTGTAACACTCTCTGATATACCCCACACCCCTCACTATAACACTCTCTGATATACCCCACACCCCTCACTGTAACACTCTCTGATATACCCCACACCCCTCACTGTAACACTCTCTGATATACCCCACACACCTCACTGTAACACTCTCTGATATACCCCACACCCCTCACTGTAACACTCTCCGATATACCACACACCCCTCACTGTAATACTCTCTGATATACCCCACACCACTCACTGTAACACTCTCTGATACACCCCACACCTCACTGTAACACTCTCTGATACACCCCACACCTCACTGTAACACTCTCTGATCTCCCCCACACCCCTCACTGTAACACTCTCTGATATACACCACACCCCTCACTGTAACACTCTCTGATATACCCCACACCCCTCACTGTAACACTCTCTGATATACCCCACACCCCTCACTGTAACACTCTCTGATATACCCCACACCCCTCACTGTAACACTCTGATACACCACACACCCCTCACTGTAACACCCTCTGATATACCCCACACCCCTCACTGTAACACTCTCTGATATACCCCACACCCCTCACTGTAACACTCTCTGATATAACCCACACCCCTCACTGTAACAATCTCTGATATATCCCCACCCCTCAATAATACCTTTTATAATATAGTCCCCAACCCTCACTGTAACACTCTCTGATACACCCCACACTCCTCACTGTAACACTCTCTGATATACTCCACGCCACTCACTTTATCGCTGTTTGATATACATCACCCCTCACTGTTACACTCTCTGATGTACCCCACAGTCCTCACTGTAACACTCTCTGATATACCCCACACCACGCACTGTGACCCTTTCCGTTATACCCCACATCTCTCACTGTAACACTCTCTGATAACCCCTACACCCCTCTCTAATAACATTCTCTGATAAACTCCACACCCCTCTCTAATGACACTTTCTGTTATACCCCACACCCCTCATGTCACACTCTCTGACTTAACACACACGCATCACTGTAACACTCTCAGATATACCACACACAACTCACTGTAACAAGCTCTGAAATACCCCACACTCCTCACTGCAACAATCTCTGATATACACCACACCCCTCACTGTAACAGTCTCTGATATACCCCACACCCCTCACTGTAACACTCTCTGATATACCCCACACACCTTATTGTAACACTCTCTGATATACCCCACAACCCTTATTGTAATACTCTCTGATATATCCCACACCCCTCACTGTAACACTCTCTGATATACCCCACACTCCTCACTGTAACACTCTCTGAAATACCACACACCCCTCACTGTAACACTCTCTGATATACCCCACACCCCTTATTGTAACACTCTCTGATATACCCCACAAACCTTATTGTAATACTCTCTGATATATCCCACACCCCTCACTTTAACACTCTCTGGTATACCCCAAACTCCTCACTGTAACACTCTCTGATATATCCCACACCCCTCACTGTAACACTCTCTGATATACCCCAATCCTCACTGTAACACTCTCTGATAACCCCCACACCCCTCTCTAATAACATTCTCTGATAAACCCCACACCCCTCTCTAATAACACTTTCTGTTATACCCCACACCCCTCATGTCACACTCTCTGACTTAACACACACGCCTCACTGTAACACTCTCAGATATACCACACACAACTCACTGTAACAAGCTCTGAAAGACCCCACACTCCTCACTGTAACAGTCTCTGATATACCCCACACCCCTTTATTGTAACACTCTCTGATATACACCACACCCCTCACTGTAACACACTCTGATATACCCCACACCCCTCACTGTAACACTCTCTGATATACCCCTCACCCCTCATTGTAACACTCTCTGATATACCCCACACCCCTCACTGTAACACTCTGTGCTATACCCCACACCCCTCACTGTAACACTCTCTGATATACCCCACACCCCTCCCTGTAAAAATCTCTGATATACCCCATATCCCTCACTGTAAAACTCTCTGGTATACCCCACACCCCTCACTATAACACTCTCTGATATACCCCACACCCCTCACTGTAACACTCTCTGATAAATCCCACAACGCTCAGCATAACACCCTCTCATATACCGCACACCCCTCACTGTAACACACTGATACACGCACACCCCTCACTGTAACACTCTGTGATATACCCCACACCCCTCACTGTAACACTCTCTAATAAACCTCACAAACCTCACCGTAACTCTCTCTGATATACCCCACACCCCTCCCTGTAAAAATCTCCGATATACCCCATATCCCTCACTGTAAAACTCTCTGGTATACCCCACACCCCTCACTATAACACTCTCTGATATACACCACGCCACTCACTGTGACACTCTCTGATATACCCCACACCCCTTATTGTAATACTCTCCGATATACCCCACACTCCTCACTGTAACACTCACTGATATACCCCACACCCCTCACTGTAACACTCTCTGATATACCCCACAACCCACACTGTAACACTCCCTTATATATCCCACACCCCTCACTGTAACACACTCTAATATAGCCCACACCCCCCACTGTAACACCCTCTGATTTAACCCACACCCCTCACTGTAACAATCTCTGATATACCCCACACAACTCACTGTAACAAAAACTGACATGCCACACAACCCTCGCTGTAACACTCTCTGATATACCCCACACCCATCACTGTAACACTTTCTGATATACCCCACACCCCTCAGTGAAACACTCTCTGATATAACCCACGCCACTTACTGTGACACTCTCTGATATACCCCGCACCCCTTACTGTAACACTCTCTGATATACCCCACAACCCTCACTGTAACACTCTCTGATATACCCCACACCCCTCATTGTAACACTCACTGATATACCCCACACCCCTCACTGTAACAATCTCTGATATACCCCACAACCCACACTGTAACACTCCCTTATATATCCCACACCCCTCACTGTAACACTCTCTAATATGGCCCACACCCCACACTGTAACACCCTCTGATTTAACCCACACGCCTCACTGTAACAATCTCTGATATACCCCACACAACTCACTGTAACAAACTCTGACATACCCCACAACACTCACTGTAATACTCTCTGATAGATCCCACACCCCTCACAGTAACACTCTCTGATATACCCCACAGCCCTCACTGTAACACTCTCTGATATATCCCACACCCCTCACTGTAACACTTTTTGATATACCCCACACCCCTCACTGTAACACTCTCTGATATACCCCACACCCCTCACTGTAACACACTCTGATATAACCCACGCCACTCACTGTGGCACTCTCTGATATACCCCACACCCCTCAGTGTAACACTCTCTGATATAACCCACGCCACTCACTGTGGCACTCTCTGATATACCCCACACCCCTCATTGTAACACTCTCTGATAAACCCCACACACCACACAGTAATACTCTCTGATCAATCACACACCGCTCAGCGTAACACCCTCTGATATACACAAACACCTCACAGTAATACTCGCTGATATACCATACTACCCTCACTATAAAACTCTCTGATATATCCCACACCCCTCACAGAAACACTTTCTGATATACCCCACACCCCTCACTGTAACACTCTCTGATTTACCCCACACCCCTCACTCTAATACCCTCTGATATATCCCACATCGCTCAGGTAACACTCTCTGATATACCCAATAACCGACATTGTAACACTCTCTGATATAGCTCACACCGCTCACTGTAATACCCTCTGATATATCCCACACTCCTCACTGTAACACTCTCCGATATATACCACACCCCTCACTGTAACACTCTCTGATATACCCAACACCCAACACTGTATCACTCCGAAAAACCCCACACCCCTCACTGTAACACACTGTGATATATCCCACACCTCTTACTGTAACACTCTCTGATACACACCACATCCCTCACTGTAAAACTCTCCGAATACTCTACACTCCTCACTGTAACACTCTCTGGTATACCCCACAATCTTCACAGTAACACTCTCTGATATATCCCATACACCTCACTGTAACACACTCTGATATACTCCACACCACTCACTGTATCACTGTCTGATATACCTCACCCCTCATAGTAACACACTCTGATATATCCCACACCCCTCAGTGTAATACTATATGATATACCCCACACCCCTCACAGTAACACTCTCTGATGTACCCCACACCCCTCTCAGTAACACTCTCTGATGTACCCCACACCCCTCACTGTAACACTCTCTGATATATCCCACACCCCTGACTGTAATACACTCTGATATATTCCACACCACTCACTGTATCACTGTCTGATATACCTCACCCCTTACTGTAACCTTTCTGATGTACCCCACACCACACACTGTAGCACACTCTAATATACCCCAATACCCTCTCTGTAACACTCTCTGATATACCCACACCACACACTGTAGCACACGCTGATATACCCCACACCCCTCACTGTAACACTCTCTGATATACCCCACACCCCTCACTGTAACACTCTCTGATATATCCCACACCCCTCACTGTAACACTCTCTGATATAACCCACACCCCTCACTGTAACACTCTCTGATATAACCCACACCCCTCACTGTAACAATCTCTGATATATCCCCACCCCTCAATAATACCCTTTATAATATAGTCCCCAACCCTCACTGTAACACCCTCTGATATACCCTACACTATCCTCACTGTAACACTCTCTGATATACCCCACATCCATCTTTGTAACACACACTGATATACCCCACACGCCTCACTGTGACTTAATCTAATATACCCCACACCTCTCACTGTAACACTCTGATATTCACCACACCGCTCACTGTAACACTCTCTGATATACCCCACACTCCTCACTGTAACACTCTCTGATATACCCCACACCCCTCACTGTAACACTCTCTGATATACCCCACACCCCTCACTGTAACACTCTCTGATGTACCCCTCATCCCTCACTGTAACACACTCTGATATACTCCACACCACTCACTTTATCGCTGTTTGATATACCTCACCCCTCACTGTTACACTCTCTGATGTACCCCACACTCCTCACTGTAACTCTCTGATATACCCCACACCACGCACTGTGACCCTCTCCGTTATACCCCACATCTCTCACTGTAACACTCTCTGATAACCCCCACACCCCTCTCTAATAACATTCTCTGATAAACCCCACACCCCTCTCTAATAACACTTTCTGTTATACCCCACAACCCTCATGTCACACTCTCTGACTTAACACACACACCTCACTGTAACACTCTCAGATATACCACACACACCTCAATGTAACACTCCCTGATATACCCCACACTCCTCACTGTAACACTCTCTGATATACCCCACACCCCTCACTGTAACACTCTCTGATATACCCCACACCCCTTATTGTAACACTCTCTGATATACCCCACAACCCTTATTGTAATACTCTCTGATATATCCCACACCCCTCTCTAATAACACTCTCTAATAAATCCCACACCCCTCTCTAGTAACACTCTCTTTTATACCCCACACCCCTCATGTCACACTCTCTGACTTAACACACACCCCTCACTGTAACACTCTCAGATATACCCCACACACCTCACTGTAACAATCTCTGATACACCCCACACTCCTCAATGTTACAATCTCTGATATAACCCACACCCCTCACTGTATCACTCTCTGATATATCCCACACCCCTGACTGTAATACACTCTGATATATTCCACACCACTCACTGTATCACTGTCTGATATACCTCACCCCTTAGTGTAACCCTCTCTGATGTACCCCACACCACACACTGTAGCACACTCTGATATACCACACACACCTCACTGTAACACTCTCTGATATACCCCAATCCCCTCTCTGTAACACTCTCTGATATACCCCACACCCCTCAGTATAACACTCTCTAAAACACCCAAAACCCCTCAGTAAACCTCTCTGATATATACCACACCCCTCAGTGTAACACTCTCTGATATATACCACACCCCTCACTGTAACACTCTCTGATATACCCCACACCCCTCACTATAACACTCTCTGATATACCCCACACCCCTCACTGTAACACTCTCTGATATACCCCACACCCCTCACTGTAACACTCTCTGATATACCCCACACACCTCACTGTAACACTCTCTGATATACCCCACACCCCTCACTGTAACACTCTCCGATATACCACACACCCCTCACTGTAATACTCTCTGATATACCCCACACCACTCACTGTAACACTCTCTGATACACCCCACACCTCACTGTAACACTCTCTGATACACCCCACACCTCACTGTAACACTCTCTGATCTCCCCCACACCCCTCACTGTAACACTCTCTGATATACACCACACCCCTCACTGTAACACTCTCTGATATACCCCACACCCCTCACTGTAACACTCTCTGATATACCCCACACCCCTCACTGTAACACTCTCTGATATACCCCACACCCCTCACTGTAACACTCTGATACACCACACACCCCTCACTGTAACACCCTCTGATATACCCCACACCCCTCACTGTAACACTCTCTGATATACCCCACACCCCTCACTGTAACACTCTCTGATATAACCCACACCCCTCACTGTAACAATCTCTGATATATCCCCACCCCTCAATAATACCTTTTATAATATAGTCCCCAACCCTCACTGTAACACTCTCTGATACACCCCACACTCCTCACTGTAACACTCTCTGATATACTCCACGCCACTCACTTTATCGCTGTTTGATATACATCACCCCTCACTGTTACACTCTCTGATGTACCCCACAGTCCTCACTGTAACACTCTCTGATATACCCCACACCACGCACTGTGACCCTTTCCGTTATACCCCACATCTCTCACTGTAACACTCTCTGATAACCCCTACACCCCTCTCTAATAACATTCTCTGATAAACTCCACACCCCTCTCTAATAACACTTTCTGTTATACCCCACACCCCTCATGTCACACTCTCTGACTTAACACACACGCATCACTGTAACACTCTCAGATATACCACACACAACTCACTGTAACAAGCTCTGAAATACCCCACACTCCTCACTGCAACAATCTCTGATATACACCACACCCCTCACTGTAACAGTCTCTGATATACCCCACACCCCTCACTGTAACACTCTCTGATATACCCCACACACCTTATTGTAACACTCTCTGATATACCCCACAACCCTTATTGTAATAGTCTCTGATATATCCCACACCCCTCACTGTAACACTCTCTGATATACCCCACACTCCTCACTGTAACACTCTCTGAAATACCACACACCCCTCACTGTAACACTCTCTGATATACCCCACACCCCTTATTGTAACACTCTCTGATATACCCCACAAACCTTATTGTAATACTCTCTGATATATCCCACACCCCTCACTTTAACACTCTCTGGTATACCCCAAACTCCTCACTGTAACACTCTCTGATATATCCCACACCCCTCACTGTAACACTCTCTGATATACCCCAATCCTCACTGTAACACTCTCTGATAACCCCCACACCCCTCTCTAATAACATTCTCTGATAAACCCCACACCCCTCTCTAATAACACTTTCTGTTATACCCCACACCCCTCATGTCACACTCTCTGACTTAACACACACGCCTCACTGTAACACTCTCAGATATACCACACACAACTCACTGTAACAAGCTCTGAAAGACCCCACACTCCTCACTGTAACAGTCTCTGATATACCCCACACCCCTTTATTGTAACACTCTCTGATATACCCCACACCCCTTATTGTAATACTCTCTGATATACCCCACAACCCTCACTGTAACACTCTCTGATATACCCCACACCCTCACTTTAACACTCTCTGATATACCCCACACCCCTCACTGTAACAATCTCTGATATACCCCACACCCCTCACTGTAACAATCTCTAATAAACCTCACACACCTCACTGTAACAATCTCTGATATACCCCACACCCTTCACTGTAACAATCTCTGATATACCCCACACCCCTCACTGTAACACTCTGATATACCCCACACACCTCACTGTAACACTCTCTTATATACCCCACACCCCTCACTGTAACACTCTCTGATATACCCCACACCCCTCACTGTAACACTCTGATATACTCCTCACACCTCAATGCAATCCTCTGAGATACACCACACATCCAAGTGTAACACTCTCTGATAACCCCCATACCCCTCTCTAATAACACTCTCTAATAAATCCCACACCCCTCTCTAATAACACTCTCTTTTATACCCCACACCCCTCATGTCACACTCTCTGACTTAACACACACCCCTCACTGTAACACTCTCAGATATATCCCACACACCTCACTGTAACAAGCTCTGATATACCCCACACTCCTCACTGTAACAGTCTCTGATATACACCACACCCCTCACTGTAACACTCTCTGATATACCCCACACCCCTCACTGTAACACTCTCTGATATACCCCACACCCCTCACTGTAACACTCTCTGATATACCACACACCCCTCACTGTAACACTCTCTGAAATACCCCACACCCCTCACTGTAACACTCTCTGATATACACCACACACCTCAGTGTAACATTCTCTGATATACCCCACACCCTCACTTTAACACTCTCTGATATACCCCACACCCGTCACTGTCACACTCTCTAATAAACCTCACACACCTCACTGTAACACTCTCTGATTTAACCCACACCCCACATTGTAACAATCTCTGACATACCCCACACAACTCACTGTAACACTCTCTGACATGCCCCACACCCCTCACTGTAACACTCTCTGATATATCCCACACCCCTCACTGTAACACTCTCTGATATACCTCACGCACCTCACTGTAACACTCTCTGATATATCCCACACCCCTCACTGTAACACTCTCTGATATATCCCACGCACCTCACTGTAACACTCTCTGATATACCCCACACCCCTCACTGTAACACTCTCTGATATATCCCACGCACCTCACTGTAACACTCTCTGATATACCCCACATCCCTCAGTGTTACACTCTCTGATATATCCCACACCCCTCACTGTAACACTCTCTGATATACCCCACACCATTCACTGTAACACCCTATGATATATCCCACAACCCTCACTGTAACACTCTCTGATATACCCCACATACTTCACTGTAACAATCTCTGATATATCCCACACCCCTCACTGTAACACTCTCTGAAATACCCCACACCCCTCACTGTAACACTCTCTGATATAGCCCACACCCCTCACTGTAACAATCTCTGATATACCCCACACCCCTCACTGTTACCCCACAGCCATCACTGTAACACTCTCTGATATATCCCACACCCCTCACTGTAACACTCTCTGATAAAACCCACACCGCTCAGCGTAACACTGTCTGATATACCCCACACACCTCACAGTAACACTCTCGGATATACCCCACACACCTCACTGTAACACCCTCTGATATACCCCACACACCTCACAGTAACACTCTCGGATATACCCCACACCCCTCACTGTAACACTCTCTGATATACCCCACACAACTCACTGTAACACTCTCTGATATACCTCACACCCCTCACTGCAACACACTCTGATATTCCCCACACCACTCACTGTAACACTCTCTGATATACCTCACACCCCTCACTGTAACACACTCTGATATACCCCACACAACCCACTGTAACAGTCTCTGATATACCCCACACCCCTCACTGTAACACTCTCTGATATACCCCACACCCCTCACTGTAACACTCTCTGATATACCCAATACCCGACATTGTAACACTCTCTGATATATATCACACCGCTCACTGTAACACCCTCTGATATACCCCACACCCCTCACTGTAACACTCTCTGATATACCCCACACCCTCACTGTAACACTCTCTGATATACCCAATACCCGACACTGTAACACTCTCTGATATATATCACACCGCTCACTGTAACACCCTCTGATATATCCCACACCTGTTACTGTAACACTCTCTGATATACCCCACATCCATCACTGTAAAACTCTCCGAATACTCCAACACTCCTCACTTTAACACTCTGATATACCCCACACCCCTCACAGTAACAGTCTCTCATATACCCAACACCCCTCACTGTAACACTCTCTGATATACCCCTCATCCCTCATGGTAAAACTCTTTGATATACCACGCACTCCTCCCTATAACACTCTCTGATATACCCCACACCCCTCAATGTAGCACTCTCTGAAAACCCCACACTCCTCACTGTAACACTCTCCGATATATACCACAGCCCTCACTGTAACACTCTCTGATATACCCAACACTGAAACACTGTTTGTTATACCCCACACCGCTCACTGTAACATCCTCTGAAATATCCTACACCTCTAACTGTAACACTCTCTGATATATCCCACATCCCTCACTGTAAACTCTCCGAATACTCTACAATACTCACTGTGACACTGTCTGATATACCCAACACTCCTCACTGTAACACTCTCTGATATATCCCAAACCCCTCAGTGTAACACTGTCTGATATATCCCACAGCCTCACTGTAACACTCTCTGATATACCCCACACCCCTCACTGTAACATTCTCTGATATAACCCACACCCCTCACTGTAACACTCACTGATACACCCCACACCTCAGTGTAACACTCTCTGATAAACTCCACATCCCTCACTGTAATACTTTCTTTTACACTGCCCACCCCTCACTGTCGAGCTTTCTGATATACGCCACACTCCCTCTCCCAATCCTCTGGATAACCCTGACGATTTGCCCTCATCATAGTTTTTTTAAGTTTGATGCCACCTTTCCAAAACTCCTTGTGTCTCAGGATGTTAAACTGTGGTCTTGTACTGTTTTATCTCCAAACTCTTCATTACTCCCTTAAACAGCTTTAACATGACATTTGAACCCTGATCTGATGGTATTTCGTTAGGTCAACCACATCTTGTGGAAAGTTTAGTTAGCTCACCCACAATTTTCTTTTTTGGTTTGTTTCTCAAAGATATCGCTTCAGGAAACCTGGTAGACACATCCACTGTGGTCACTAAGCACTGATTCCCACTTTTAGTCTTAGGGAGGGGTTCCTACACCACCAATCATGACCCTAGTAAATGTTCTTCAAAGGCTGGAATTGGAATTAAAAGTGCCGGCTTAATCACTGCTTGTGGTTTCCCTATCACCCGACATGTGTGACATGTTCTACGGAATTTTACTACATCCCTCTGCAATCCAGATCAATAAAGATGTTTTTGTACTTTCGCCTGTGTCTTTATAATTCCTAAATGTGCACCTATTGGAATTTCATGAGCTGTTCTCAGAATCTCATTTCTATCTCCAAATGGTATAACAATCTGATGCACCTCCCTCCAGCTTTCATTTGCTGGAGCATGATAAGGCAGCCATTTTCGCATTAAAACACTACCCTTATGGTAATAACATTCTGGAATACATTCTGCCTTTGTTTCTGAGTAAGCTGTCTGATAGAACTGTCTTATTTGCGAATCCTTTTTCTGTAACTCCACTAACTGCCTTGAGTTAAACCCCTCAGCTGCCCTCATCCTCTGTTCTTTCCTCCTGAACAATGTTATCAAACACAGTGTCAGCTAATTGGACTTCCACACCCTCTCCCTGCCTTTGAACTTCCTGTTCTTGTTTCAACCTGTGAGCCTGTAATCACTTCTCACACAATCTGGAATAATCCAGGATGCTCTCTCTGCAACACTTCTATTGAAAACACTTCCGCAGGCTGCACAACTACCATAGGCATCATCCCCATTTGTGACCCAGCTATGTCATTACCCAGAATATACCGAACCCCTGAAATGGGCCATTTTTCCACTCCTCCAACAATCACTTCACCAATTTTCCACCTACTCTTTAAATTTACCTTCCACAGTGGAATAGGCTTAGCATCTCCATGAACCCCACTTATCATCACCTGTTCCTGCAATACTCCCTCTGAACAACAAGTATCCCTATCCCACAACATTAAGGATTGACTAGCCCCTGTGTCTCTTAAAATTTTAATATCTTTCCCTACTCCACCCTGTACACGTGGAAAGACTTACCCCTCACACGCACAATCTCTAAACATTCCTGCAGCCTGCTCCTTGGAACTCTCTTGGGTAAATTGTGAACACATTCCCACTTCTTTACCTGTCACTGAATCTTCCTGTTTTACCTGTACACAGAACATTGGCTTTTCCCTGTGCCTGAACCTCAAAACCAACCGTACTTTTACTTCCAGGGCTTTCCTGCACCCCAATAATCCCAACAGGCATTCCCCGCAATTTCCAACGCACTGACTTCATGTGCCCCACGTTATTACAACAAAAACACCTCAATTTTCAAGTGTCACTTCTAACCTCAGCACCTTCCTTTTCATTAGGGAAAAAAAAAATCCTTGGAATTTCCACCTATTCATTCCTTCTCTTCCCTGAGTACATACCTTCCTTTCACCTCCCCGCTTTCTATCATTCTAGGATTTAGGAGGGCGACGAAAGAAAGGTTTAGCTCTATGAACGAACTCATAATCGCCAGCTATCTCTGCTGCTTGTCTTGCCGTTTCAACTCTCTGCTCCTCCACATGGGTTCTCACTACCGAAGGAATTGAATCTTTAAATTCTTCCAAAAGAATTACCGCTCTAAGAGCTGCATATGTTGCCTCTCTCTTTAATGCCGGTATCCACCGGTCAAAATTATTTTGTTTTACTCTCTCAAACTCAGTACAAGTTTTCCCAGGCTCTTTTCCCATATTCCTAAATTTCTGCCTGTGTGCCTCAGGGACCAACTCACGTGCGCTCAAAATAGCCTTTTATTTGCAACCACAACATAGCTCACCAACATTTCTTCTGACAGCGAAGCATAAACCTCATGCGCTCTACCCACCCACCTGGACTGTAACAGCAATGTCCGGCTTTCCTGTGGCCATTTCATCTGTTCGGCTATCTTCCCAAATGAAACGTAAGGACAGCTTCAACATCTCATTCCTCAAACTTTGGGAGAGCTTGTACAAATTTAAACATCTCCCCATTGGGTTCCGGTCTGGAAATAAGTCCTGCCTCACCTCCTGGTGTGCCTCTATCTTTTAACTGCCAGCATTCTTAGCTGGAATTCTCTGTCTCTCTCTCTCTCTCTCTCTCTCTCTCTGTTCCTCTTTCCTGCCTCGTTCTTCCGCCGGTTCCCTTTGAAACACCCTTTCTCTTCGCCTTTCCTTTTCCCGCTGCCTCTCGCTCAGGCTCTTTTTCATCACTCGCAACTGAATTTGAGCCCATTCCAAACGAACCGCCCCCTTGGAGGACTCAGTCCCTCGGGCATCCCTTCCAATTTCGAATGTTGGTGCTACACCATCAATTATGTCTGATCTCCTTAACCGGGCAGGTAACCCGAACTGCAACTTATCCGCCAATCCCATTAACGTAGCTTGTTTTTCTTTTGAGAGCCAACGAAAGTTATACCTTCACCTCCCGGGCAAGCCTGAGTGACCTACAAAGCCATATTTCACCCTGCCACAGCTAATATTGCAACGTGTATTTGTTTTGAGACTCGTGCCTTGAATTCAGCAGCAATAAGACCACCGAGTCTCAGAAGTTTCTTACAAAACTAAATCAAGCCTTTATTAATAAGAAAAAAGATTTAAAGCACACAGGTAGGTTTGCAAATTACTGCTATGATAACTCCTAGCTCCCCTGGTTGATCTAACTCCCCAGGTACACCTCCCCCATTAAGGCAACAGTAAAAACACACAGATTTTAAAAAGACCCGGGCAAAGTAACATGATCCCCTGAACAGTTGAATTCAAGGTGAGTTCTCTTCACTTCAGTCCATGTGGACGGCAACTTGAGGCCTAGAAGCTGGAGGCTTGTCACACTTGTTAGATCTTAGAAATCCTTCCTCTTACACACAACCTCATCTCCTTCATGTAGGTTTCTTCCTTTTTAATGTAAATCCCATTGGCCCAGTATGTCTTTTCAATTCAACTTCTCTAACAACAAAAAATCTTTCATTGTGCCAATTTTATCAGCTAGCTTTGGGAAAAGTAAACACACTGTTTGGCTCCTTCTGACCAAGTGTAACATTTCACCACATCTTTTGAAATTCAAATTACTCCGGTTTATCTAAAAATGCAAGTGTTCCCTTTACACCTCATATTCGAAAACTTCAGCCATGTTTACCTATTTAACATTTCAAACCTAGCTTCTTTTCTGACACATCAAAGCCTTCAGACTAGCTGTCTTTAATTCAATAAAGTCACACACATATGCACTCACGCATACATATGCACTCATGCACGCACACACATGCACACACACACACACACACACACACGCACATACACACATACACACACACGTGCACATACACACACGCACACATACACACACACGCACATACACAGACACACATACGCACACACACATACGCACACACACACACACACACACACACACGTGCACACACATACATACACACACACATACACACACGGGCATACCACACACACGCACACACATACACACACACGCACACACATACACACACGCATACACACACACTACTCTGACCTTACAATAAACTCCAATAACATTATAAAAACTATAGTATTTTCCTGACAGCTCGACCGGCTCAGTTGTTTCCGCTGCTGGATCCCACCTTTTCCATGGTGTCGTACTCCATTTTGAAAGACCAGAGCTGTAGTCTCGCCTGTAGTTCATTTATTGTAGCCAGCGTCAGCAGGCATTGTTCTGCCGAGCCCAGAGTAAGGTGTGGGCTGGCCTGCTGCGCCTCTTGGATTTTCTTCAGCTCCTCCTCGGTGGGAACCATAGTCAGCAGCCTCTGTGGACACAAGCGAGAGAGCCGTGGGTTCATGATGTCCGTTCAGCAATTCATTCACCCGGTGCTCAAGTTGTAGATCCCATCCTCTCAGTACCATACTCACTAACTCTCAAACATACACACACACACTAACTCACGCTCACTCACTAACTCAAACACACACACTAATTCTCAGACACACACACAAACTGTCTCTCACAGACACACACACAAACACACACACTCACTAACTCTCACATGCACTCACTAACTCACACACCCACGCTCACTAGCTCACACACACACTAGCTCACACACACACTCACTAACTCACACACACACTCACTAACTCACACACACACTCACTAACTCACACACACACACTCACTAACTCACACAACACACACTAACTCACACACACATGCTCACTAGCTCACACACACACGCTCACTAGCTCACACACACACTCACTAACTCACACAACACACACTAACTCACACACACACGCTCACTAGCTCACATACACTCACTCACTAGCTCACACACACACTCACTAACTCACGCACCCACTCACTAACTCACACAACACACACTAACTCCTCATACACACACGCGCACACACACATACACGCACACACTCTTGCTAGCTCACTCACCCATGCGCACTAACATACACACACTAACTCACTAACTCATACACACACACATACACACACACACACCACACACACACTCACTCTCTCACTAACTCATATACTAACTCACACACCAACTCATACACACACACTCACTAATTCATACAGACACACACATCACACACATACTCTCACTAACTCACACACACACACACACACACACAAACTCACACACTAACTCATACACACACACTAGCTCACACACACACACATACACATACACACACACAGTCACTCTCTCACTAACTCATACACACACACACAAACTCACTAACACACACATACTTACTAATTCACACACACTCACTAACTCACATAAAAGTATAGACACATGCACACAAATACGCAAACCCACACACTCGCTAACACACACATTCACTGACACACACACACACACTCTCACCAACACACACTGACTAACACGCTAACACAGGCACTAGCGCGCACACACGCACACAGAATCACAGAGTGCAGAAGAGGCTCTTCAGCCCATCGAGTCTGCACCGACACGTGAGAAACACCTGACCCTACCTACCTAACCCCATTGACTAGCGTTCGGGCACACAGCCTTGAATGTTAGGACGTGCCGAGTGCTCATCCAGGTACTTTTTAAAGGATGTGAGGCAACCCGCCTCCACCACCCTCCCAGGCAGCGCATTCCAGACCGTCACCACCCTCTGGGTAAAAAAGCTTTTCCCTCACATCCCCCCTAAACCTCCTGCCCCTCACCTTGAACTTGTGTCCCCCTCGTGACTGACCCTTCAACTAAGGGGAACAGCTGCTCCCTATCCACCCTGTCCATGCCCCTCATAATCTTGTACACCTCGATCAGGTCGCCCCTTGGTCTTCTCTGCTCCAACAAAAACAACCCAAGTCTATCCAACCTCTGTTCATAACTTAAATGTTGCATCCCAGGCAACATCCTGGTGAATCTCCTCTGCACCCCCTCCAGTGCCATCACATCCTTCCTATAATGTGGCGACCAGAACTGCACACAGTACTCCAGCTGTGGCCTCACCAAGGTTCTGTACAACTCCAACATGACCTCCCTACTTTTGTCATCTATGCCT
This sequence comes from Isurus oxyrinchus, assembly GCA_026770705.1. Lineage (NCBI taxonomy): Eukaryota > Metazoa > Chordata > Chondrichthyes > Lamniformes > Lamnidae > Isurus > Isurus oxyrinchus. The sequence goes on along the minus strand of JANJGN010004299.1, from coordinate 5,683 downwards.
CGATTGATAAAGACAAGTGTCCCATATGCCTTTTTCACCACCCCCACTAACATGCCCCTCCGCCTTCAGAGATCTATGGACACACGCGCCAAGGTACCTTTGTTCCTCAGAACTTCCTAGTGCCATGCCGTTCATTGAATACTTCCTTGTCAAATTACTCCTTCCAAAGTGTCTCACCTCACACTTTTCAGGGTTAAATTCCATCTGCCACTTATCTGCCCATTTGACCATCCCATCTATATCTTCCTGTAGCCCAAGACACTCAACCTCACTGTTAACCACCCGGCCAATCTCTGTGTCATCCGCAAACTTACTAATCCTACCCCCCACATAGTCATCTATGTTGTTCATATAAATGATGTATAATAGGGGACCGAGCACAGATCCCTCTAGTGCAATCACATCCTTCCTATAATGTGGCGACCAGAACTGCACACACTACTCCAGCTGGTACACCACTGGACACTGTCTTCCATCTGTCATCACCCTCTGCCTCCTACAACTAAGCCAATTTTGAATCCACCTTATCAAATTACCCTGTATCCCATGTGCATTTGCCTTCTTTATAAGTCTCCCATGTGGGACCTTGTCAAAGGCTTTGCTGAAATCCATATAAACTACATCAACTGCACTACCCTCATCTACACACCTGGTAAGCTCCTCAAAAAATTCAATCAAATGTGTTAGGCATGACCTCCCTCTGACAAAGCTATGCTGAATATCCCACACACACAAACACACACACACAAACAAACATGAACACACACGTGCACGCACACACATGCGCACACACACATGTGCACACACACACATGTACACACACACGCACACATGCACACACATGCACGCACACACACACCCGCACACACATGAACACACACATGCACACACTTGCACGCACACACATGCACATGAACACACACACACACACACATGCACACGCACACACACGGGCACACACACTCATGCACACACAGGCACACACATACAGGCACACACACATGGGCACACACATGTATACACACACACGAGCACACACACAAACACATGAACACACACACAGGCACACACACGAACACACACACGCACACACACACATGCACACGCACACACACGGGCACACACACACATGCACACACACACACACGAACAAATACACACACACACATGTCCACGCACACATGCACACACACAAACGCACACATGCACGCACACACACGCACACACACACGAAAACACACACACACGAACACACACACACACTCATGCACACACACAGGCACACACACTCGTTCACACACACAAATGCACACACACGAACACACATGGGCACACACACTCATGCACACACACTCATGCACACACACGAGCACACACATGAATACACATGAACAAATACACACACGGGCACACACATGCACATGCACACACGGGCACACACACTCATGCACACACACGGGCACACACACTCATGCACACACACGAGCACACACACGAACACACATGAACAAATACACACACGGGCACACACATGCACATGCACACACGGGCACACACACTCATGCACACACACGGGCACACACACTCATGCACACACACGGGCACACACACTCATGCACACACACGGGCACACACACTCATGCACACACACGAGCACACATGAACACACAGACACAAACACAAACACATGCACGGCTGAATAACAGGTTTGGAGACCACGGCTGGCTCTGTACCCGGAAGCAGGGGTACTCTCGATGCCCGGACCTGCCTTTGGAAAGCGCCTGATAGGACGACAGTGACGGGCTTGTTAACTTCCAGGGCGACTGCGAGGCTGGTCCTTCCACCCGATCCTTGTTGGGGGACGGGGTGGGGGGTGGGGGGGAAGATTTGGCCTCCGAGGTCACTGGCCACACCCCCGAACGTGGTCCCGGCCGATCGACCAAAGGCCCCCCCCACCCCCTGCCCCCGGCACCGGACAGTCCGAGGGGAGCATTCTAAGCGGCATTCTTTTCTCGAGCCACTTACCTAGGTGGAGGGGGGGGTGGGGGGGGTCATCCAGCTGTTGTATCGCTCTCCCTCCAATGAAGCCTGCGCTGTTGGAGCGAAGGGGGGCAAGAGGCGGGGGGGGGGGTGGTGGGGGGAGGGGTGATTGGGGAGAAGGGCCTAACCAGACCCCCAGGTTTAACCTCGGAGCCCGCCCACGTGTCGTCTCCAGCCGACTTGAGCAGCCAATGGCTACCCACCCCGGTAAGAGGAGGAGGCCATGCCGGACACGTGAAGACTGGGAGGAGGGGGCTGTGGAGACCCAGGGCCCAACCATCTTCAGCTGCTTCCTCGATGACCTTCCCTCCATCATAAGGTCGGAAGTGGGGATGTTCGCTGATGACTGCACAATGTTCAGCACCATTCGTGACTCCTCAGATACTGAAGCAGTCCATGTCCAAATACAGCAAGACCTGGACAATATCCAGGCTTGGGGCTGACAAGTGGCAAGTAACATTCACGCCACACAAGTGTCAGGCAATGACCATCTCCAACAAGAGAGATTCTAACCATCTCCCCTTGACATTCAATGGACATTACCATCACTGATTCCCCCTCTATCAACATCCTGGGGGTTACCATTGACCAGAAACTGAACTGGACCAGCCATATAAACACTGTGGCTACAAGAGCGGGTCAGAGGCTGGGAATCCTGCGGAGAGTCACTCACCTCCTGACTCCCCCCCAAAGCCTGTCCACCATCTACAAGACACAAGTCAGGAGTGTGATGGGACACTCCCCCCACTTGCCTGGATGAGTGCGGCTCCCACAACACTCGAGAAGCTCGACACCGTCCAGGACAAAGCAGCCCCCGCTCGATCGGCACCCCATCCACCAACATTCACTCCCCCCACCACCGACGCACAGTGGCAGCAGTGTGTGTACCATCTACAAGATGCACCGCCGCAACTCACCGAGGCTCCTTCGACAGCACCTTCCAAACCCACGACCTCTACCATCTAGAAGGACGAGGGCAGCAGACGCACAGGGAACACCACCACCTGGAAGTTCCCCTCCGAGCCGCACTCGCCATCCTGACTTGGGAATATATCGGCCATTCCTTCACTGTCGCCGGGTCAAAATCCTGGGAACTCCCTCCCTAACAGCACAGTGGGTGTACCTACACCACAGGGACTGCAGCAACTCAAGAAGGCGGCTCACCGCCACCTTTTTAAGGGTCAACTAGGGCCAGGATGATAAAAATGCTGGGTCCGGCCAGCGACATCCTGTGAATGAATTTTTTTTTTTTAAAAATCAGGTGGTGTTGGGCTTGCCAGAAGTAGGTGGTCCCCACGCCAGAAAGGGCTCAGCAGCCTAATTAGGGCGGCCAGGGTGAGTAAGGCCTCAGCACCCGCCGTCTTGCGCCCATGGGCCATGCTCAAGGCAGGCTTGCAGACGCAGGAGGGAGGTCGCCGTGTCCATCTCTCTCCCTCTCTCTCTCTTTTTCTCTCTCTCTCTCTCTCTTTCTCTCTCTCTCTCTCAGGTTACTCTGCAGCCCTGGGAGATCCACAGAATCACACAAGCACGGACGAGGCCCTTCGGCCCATCGAGTCCACACCGCGCCCAGCAGAGCGCTCCGCGGGCTGAGGAAAGGGCCTCTAACTCCTAAGGTGCTGAAAAGGGGGCAGACCCGCTCGTCCAATTAACCGGCTTCCCCGCGGTAACGGACGGAGCGAGCGCTGAGCCGAGACTCGGGGGAGGCCTCAGGTGTAGCTTCTGCGCCCGGACTGACGAGCTGCCCTTCGGGGGCCACACATGGCATGAGTCTGACGCTGAAGGCATATTATAGTGTTCACACCATAGTTTGGCAGCCCATTGGGTCGTTAGCGACCTTAAATGTACTCTTAAATGACATCTACATCACACGGCCAGCTTTCCCGCCCACCAGCCATATTGTACAAAACTGGCGGGATCGTAAAGGGAATACCATATTATTCCTATTATTACTGTGGGATACTGAAGTAGGCTTGTAGGCTTATGTGGGTTGTGTGTGTGTTTGTGTATTTGTGTGCGTCTATGTTTGTGTGTATGTATGAGTTAGTGAGTGTGTGTGTGTGAGTTAGCGAGAGAGTGAGGGTTTGTGTGTGTGTATGAGTTGGTGTGTGAGTTAGTGTGTGTGTGTATGAGTTAGTGAGAGAGTGAGAGTGTGTGTGTGTATATGAGTTAGTGAGAGTGTGTGTGTGTATATGAGTTAGTGAGAGAGTGAGAGTGTGTTTGTGTGTGTGTGTGTGTATATGAGTTAGTGAGTGTGTGTGTGTATATGAGTTAGTGAGTGTGTATGTGTGTGTATATGAGATGGTGAGTGTGTGTGTGTGTATATGAGTTAGTGAGAGTGTGTGTGTGTATATGAGTTAGTGAGAGTGTGTGTGTGTATATGAGTTAGTGAGAGAGTGAGAGTGTGTTTGTGTGTGTGTGTGTGTGTATATGAGTTAGTGAGTGTGTGTGTGTATATGAGTTAGTGAGTGTGTATGTGTGTGTATATGAGATGGTGAGTGTGTGTGTGTATATGAGTTAGTGAGAGTGTGTGTGTGTATATGAGTTAGTGAGTGTGTGTGTATATGAGTTAGTGAGTGTGGGTGTATATATGAGTTAGTGAGAGTGTGTGTGTATATGAGTTAGTGAGTGTGTGTGTGTGTTATATGAAATGGTGAGTGTGTGTGGGTGTATATGAGTTAGTGAGAGTGTGTGTGTGTATATATGAGTTAGTGTGTGTGTGTGTGTATATGAGTTAGTGAGTGTGTGTGTGTATATGAGTTAGTGAGTGTGTGTGTGTGTGTATGAGTTAGTGAGTGTGTGTGTGTGTGTATATGAGTTAGTGAGTGTGTGTGTGTGTGTATATGAGTTAGTGAGTGTGTGGTGTGTGTATATGAGTTAGTGAGTGTGTGTGTGAGTATATGAGTTAGTGAGTGTGTATGTGTGTGTATATGAGAGTGGTGTGAGTGTGTGTGTGTGTGTTGTGAGTTGAGTGAGTGTGAGTGATGTGTGTGTGTGTATGAGTTAGGTGAGTGTGTGTGTGTATAAGAGTTAGTAGAGAGTGTGTGTGTGTGTATATGAGTTAGTGAGTGTGTGTGTTGTATGAGTTAGTGAGTGTGAGTGTGTGTGTATATGAGTTAGTGAGTGTGTGTGTGTATGGTTAGTGAGTGTGTGTGTGTGTATATGAGATGGTGAGTGTTGTGTGTGTGTGTATATGAGTTAGTGAGTGTGTGTGTGTGTATATGAGTTTGAGTGAGAGTGTGTGTGTGTGTATATGAGATGGTGAGTGTGTGTGTGTGTATATGAGTTAGTGTGAGTGTGTGTGTGTTATGAGTTAGTGAGTGTGTGTGTGTGTATATGAGTTAGTGAGTGTGTGTGTGTGTATATGAGTTAGTGAGGTGTGTGTGTATATGTAGTGAGTGTGTAGTGTGTTAGTGAGTGTGTGTGTGTATATGAGTTAGGTGAGTGTGTGTGTGTTATGGATGAGTGGGTGTGTGTGTGTGTGTGTATAGTTAGTGAGTGTGTGTGTGTTTATGAGTAGTGAGTGTGTGTGTGGTGTATGAGTTAGTGAGTGTGTGTGTGTGTGTATATAGTGTGTGTGTGTTTGGTGTGTGTATATGAGTTAGTGAGAGTGTGTGTGTGTATATGACATTAGCTGAGTCTGTGT